>VVHJ01010452.1:14723-28940 GCA_015107715.1 Tylochromis polylepis
AAAGACATTTGTTGTTGTTGTTGCCTGCTCTAAATCTGCACCTTTTTTCAGTGTTATTTGTTGTTGTTTTTTTCAAATGCATCTGTCTTTTTTGTTGTTGTTGTTGTTGTTGTTGTTGTTGTTGTTGTTTAAATAACATGAATGGTCCCTTACAGGAGAGAGGAGGATCCGCGTGCACACTTTGTGTCTCCCAGTGGTTAATTCTCTGTCAGATATCTTTGCTGGGGCTGATGTTCAAGCCATCACTGGGCTGTTGGCTTGCATGGGTACGTGCTAAACTGTTTTATAAAATTTCACATGAGATAACAAAGTTTTAGATTATTTTGTCATTTGTTACCACTCATACTTAATTTTATTTGGTCAGTTTGCACATCTCTTTTGCGTACTTAATACTTATTATCAGTTAGGTTTGTTTTGTATATAATAATTGTAGACAGAAATGTGAAAGTGAAGTAACAGCGTGAGAGTTTTGTCTTCACCAGTAGTAATTTTCTGGAAAATGTGATTGTGTGTTTGTAAAATATGGACAAACTTGGATTTGTGGAAAGCATAACCAGGCGATTATTCTTCATTGTCACAGTTAATACTCTTTTAATTGGCTAGATCCTAAATCCTCACAGGGTTTTCATCGTCTTCGCTGTTATAAGCACTGACAGATGGTGATGAGTGGTGACAGCTGTGGTTGCCTAGCAACCATTCCATACTGAGCATTCAAATCTGTGCTGGTTCATCTGATGTTAACTTGGAGAACAGTTACTGATACTGTATTTCAGAAGAGTTTATTTCATTTTAATCTTATAATGATCAGGTGGAGGATGGCTGTTTTAGCACCGTGACCGCAAATGAGTAAGGCTCGGCTATGCCATGTGAATGATGATTACTCATAACTCGTACTCATTCAACTCATAACTGTAATATACACAATGCTAATACTCAAAAAGATTTATACACACTAATCCTTATGCTAAGCTCTACTGGGAAATATAAGCAATTTTTTTCCAGGACATGTCACAAATGTTAACATCCCAAAGATGGACATCATAATTTTTCATTTTAAATTCATGGAAAATTAATTTGGTTGTTAAATGTTAATGCATAAAATCCGGTCACTTAGCAGTGTGTTCAGCATGCATTTCTTTCCCCCCTCTGGGTAAGTAGATCAGACTTTTACTGGCCCGCCAAGAAAACTGTCGCTGACCCACAAGTGCCAATATAGCCACAGGCCATCAGGTCATTCATTCTGTCAAACCCAAGTTTATACAAACACAGATTTATTTATTTATTTTTCTCACACTGAATTCACTTCATAGTCTCCATTGAAAGGTTATTTCTTCCTAACTTATGCAGGATGTTTTGGGTTATTAGAAGAACATTACTATGAAGGAAAATAAGTTTTTGAAATACCACACATATTGTAAATTTTAATGGAAACAATTTTGCTTTTAGTTGAATTGGGTTGGCAGATAAAACCCTCGTCTGATAATATTATTTAATTAATCTGTTTTATAAAGTTCATCTTTTAATCACACAAATATTTAGTTTACCATATTCTGGTAAAGAGAAGCATTATTATTTTTTTAGTTAAATTAGGTAAGAAATGTTCATAAAAGTCTGATTTAAAATATATTGTTTATCTTAAAAAAATGTAATTATGGAGATCTTGAGCACAGATATTTAATTTTGAAAACAGTGTAGTCCTGATTTTTCCAATATCAAACCTAAAATGCATGATTGTCTCATAACTGGTATGAGATTTGAGCCTCTTTTAAACTACTCTGATACCCTGTTGTTTGTAGAGACAACCCTTCTATTTAATCCCACAAATACCTGCCTAAAGGTTCTCAATGTCCCTCTCCACAGCTGTGGACCGTTCGGTGACGGCAAGTCTGAGCGATGCAAGAGATGCAATGACCAACGCTGCTATCGACTCGCTGATGTCGTACCGGCAGTCTGTGCTGACAATCCAGCAGCCTGGCCTGCTGGTCCCAGCCTGCCTCAGACTCTTCCCGCTCTACATCCTTGCGCTGCTCAAACAGGTTGGCTGGTTGACACAACAGCTACACTACCATTAATCTTTTCCACTGACTGATTTTCAATCTTTCCCTGCGCTTAAACGTACGTTTGTTATGTGTAAGGATCAATCGACTATATCCTCTCTTTGCTAAATTCACAAATTTTAATGAACACTAAAACTGGCTGGCTCTACTTCCAGCGGCATTTCTTGAATACCCCATCATCAAGCCGTTATTGAAGGCGTTTTGTGTGTTTATGTGTGCGCTCTGCAGAAAGCCTTCAGGACAGGCACCAGCACCAGGCTGGATGACCGGGTGTTTGCCATGCTTCAGCTGAAGTACCAGCCACTGGCCTACGCCATGCTGATGATCCATCCTGCTCTGTACCGTGTCGACGACCTGACTGACGAGGTGAGGAGGATGAATTTAAGTTTCAAAGCCTTGCGTTTTATTTCGTTTTATGCGTGATGCGTAGTTTTAAGATTACATGACTGGACTAAAACCATTTTAGGAAGCAATTCATTTATTTTCCGTTTTCCTTCGTTATTAAGTGATCTTTTCTTTTCTGCATCTTCAGGGAGCTTTAAACATCAATGAGCGGACCATCCCTCAGCCCAGACTGCTGCAGCTGTCTGTGGAGAAGCTCAGCAGGGAAGGAGCTTTCCTCATGGATGCTGGAACTGTATGTTTCAAAATGAGCTCTCAGAGCAAGCTAACAATTTCAAAGCTGATGTCACGCAGAATTACAGCTTGGCATTTCCCGTGCTGAATGCCTCATTGAATTTATTTGCTGCGTTTCTCCTACTTATTTACAGTAGTGCTAAAGATTCTTCAGATGACGCTTCTTTCTGTAGCTGTATGTTAAAAGGTGCTAATATTGAAATATAGGAAGAGAGAGATTTCCTTTTCAGGAAAATGAGAAATCACTGAACTGTACATTTTGTATCACTAGTGCCTGTTCTGTGTGTGACTTATGCAAACGTGTAGCTCTGTGATGAAGCCTTACTCCAGCTTTCTCCATGACATTAATCATTCTCCCCCCACGCCTGATAATAACTTGTGCACTCAACATTTTACATAATCATGTCGCACAGTTCTAGATAAAAACTTCAGTTATTAGCTTTAGTAATATTCTCTCATTGTTAAAGGCAGTGTTCAGCTCTTCGGTGACAGCTCTCAGTATTGTAATCTTCTTGCTCTTGAGTTGAAGATAGTTAAATGCACCTCATTCTCCTCCAAAAGGTGATGTATCTGTGGATTGGACGAAACTGCCACTGCAACTTCCTCACACAGGTCCTAGGAGTTCCAAACTACGCTTCCGTGCCTGATAATCTGGTAGGATTTCTGTAACAAAACATGCAGCACAGCTACATTTCCAGATGTTTAGGCTTTTTCCCTCCTTGCTGGTAGCAAAAACTGTCGCTGTCCTCTCACAGTATCTGCTCCCGGAACTGGACACCGCAGAGTCTCAGAGAACCAGAGCTTTCATTGGTTGGCTGAGAGATCAGAGGCCGTTCTTCCCCTCCCTGCATATCATCAGGTAGGTCCTCACTGAGTATTAGAAAAGAATGAATGAAGCTGCAAAAGCAAAAAGTGTGGCTCCCTGGTGGTCTAGCTAAGAACTGTTATAAACTACAGATACTTTCTATAGCCCTGTCAGTTTTTCCCACACTCTTCCACTGATCTACAGGTAAGAGATCAGGGGCCTGTACTACGAAGCGAGTACAACTCACCCAGGATATCGTACACTTATCTTCAGTTATCCTAACATTAGCCAACTAGCAATAGAGCATCATATTTTACAAAAGAAGAACTTCAGTGTTAGTGTGGTTAAACATAACTACACAAAATATTCGGTCAAAACAGAAAATTTACTATAACTTCTGAATGCCAGCAAAAATGCCAGTTATGCAAGTGTATAGCTTTATCTATAAGGCTGTAAGCTACTATAGTAACTGTTTTTAATAGGCTGATGTGTTGATTTAATGTTTTCTCAGGGCATGTAAGACAGTTTCAGACTTGATCTTTCAGAACCCAGCAAAACAAAAGGGTGCAGAAAGGTCAGCAAATACAAGCCACCCTGTGCCTTGTTTTAGGATTATAGCACTTTAACACTTACAACACTAATAATAATATACTTAAAAAAAATAAATAAATAAAGTAAGATATAAAGTGGCTTTGTATATTTCCTTTTGAGGCTGATAAGAGAAAGACAAAAACTTTAGATGATCTCTTAAACCTATAGACCTTTTTGCTATCTGTGTACCAAGCAAAGAGGTTTACGGAGACCAAAAACCTACAGTTGCTTTGGTGGGTGTGGAGTTGCTGCGTTTGGCTCTAGTTTGGAGGGCAGATGCTGACTACTCGCTGAGCAGTAAAGAAACTATTAAAAGTGTGGTGCAGACTGCAAACAGAGACCGTTCGCCTTCAGTGTAAAAGTTGTTCCTTTTGAAATGCCTTGGTTGTACTGCTGAGGTACAGCTGTTACCTTGAAGGCACGTGGTCTATGTTTCTGGTTTGCGTCACACAGAGCAATGGCAACTGTTTGCAGACCAGTTGGCATCTTTCATGCAAACTATGGGTGATCAAAGCAAGCTAAAGGTGTTTTTTGGTGCAGGACCCTTTTTGCAACCAATGTCCCCCAGCAGCCTCTGGAAACCACTCACAACTGGTCAGGAAAAATAGATTTTTCCTTCACAACTATTGAGGAAAAATTCCCAGACAGTCCTCAACAGGTCTCCTAATGCTCCTTCATAGTACAGGCTTTTTAGGTTAGTTTAACAAAATGGTTAACTATAGGCTTTGCAACTGTGTTATGTTGGAGGAAATTCACTAAGAAACTTTAATAGAGACGAAGAGGAGATGCTAGGGTGATCTTAAATTGCACGTCTTTAGTACCGGAATATCTAAGAGCAAACCCAACTGATGTCTTCTCATTGTGTTTTTATTTCCCCACCCATTATCACGTGACTCAGGGACGAGAGCCAGCTGAAAGCCAGCTTTATGCAAAACATGATCGAGGACCGAACAGAGTCGGCCCTGTCGTACTACGAGTTCCTCCTTCACCTCCAACAGCAAATCTCCAAATAATCTTCAATGCGACTGCGGAGACGAAGGAACATTGAAGCGAGCATGTGCGTCAGTGTATGTGTGCGAGTATATATGTATATGGTGTGCGAGTGTGTATGCGTGTGAGTGAGACCACACTCAAGGTCGCTTCTTGGTCCTTCTTCAGCTGTGGTCCACCATATCTCTGGGGGGGAGGGGCGGAACCCAAGCTGAACTTAACACGAGGCATCAGTCCAATCAAGTCATGTGACGAGGATGTGACAAATAATTGGTTCTGATGCTTATTGGGCACTTTTTAACCCTGCTGAAGAAAGCAAGAAATCCAGGATGATTATTGTGTCAATGATCGAATGAATCAGTGTTTATTCTCACAGAACAATGCTGTCTAACTGAGGTGGTGCTCAGAAACAGTGCAGGAAAACAGATGTGTGAAGTGTTTGTGTTTGGAAAAAGCACAGTCTTTATTAATACGAGTCAAACATATGTATGTACGCTTAAGACAAGTTTATAAGAAAGGAAGGAACCGGCAAAAAGACTGTTTTGTTTTTGGGGTTTTTTTGGGTGGCACCTGGAGTATTTGTATACACAACAGCTGAGCTCTAACAACACTCTAATATTGTACCTGAAGGAGAGAGCGTGTGCTTTTTATTTGACAGTCATTATACTTGTGTGTTGAACAAATCTGTAGACTCTGTTGTTTGAAAGCCTGAATTTTAAAGGTGTTTGAAGGCAGATCAGCCTCGTTGCCATTGCTGCCTCGAATGTTTGGATTTGGCAGCGGAAGGTCGTTTCATCGGTCTGATCTGTCACTCATCTTTTCGCCCTTTCTCTCTGGACATTCAGAACACATCTGATGACATTGCTGTTCTGTTTGTTTGTTTCTTTTTCTGATTGTTTAATTTATGAGACTCCCAATCTGATTAAATTCTATAATTGCCTTGTATGGGAACTCACTTTTTATTATTAAAACCTCTGTTTAAATACAGACTCTATATATGAAATATTTTAATATAATAAGATATGGGAAATTCTTTAACACAGACATAACAAAGCCATTGTGATCTTTTAATCATGCTTATTGATACTTGTATATTAAAAGACTGCATTATACAAAGATAAAGACATGCAGATGATTTTTAGTATAAATAAGGTGAAATGACGCTAAGAAAATAAAATGTTGGGACTTTTTAAGTGTAGTTTGTGTTTTGGTGGGTGAACGGTGTTTATTCTGTGAAAGCAAAGACTACAAAAGACAACATGGACCAAATCAGTCAATATTTCTCTTGAATGCATTTGAATCGAGATTTTATTTTATTTTACTTCCTTTTTTTCTTTTTCTTTTTTTATTTGATTTGGTCTGATTTCACACAGTTTGTAATCTATGTATTATAGCAACAAAAATGTATTTAGGAACAGACAAATATGTTTTGGTCTTCATGCACAAGGAAAATTGTTTTTCATAAAAAATACTGATGAAAATAAAAAAAACCCAGCTTTGTTTTTGTACAGAGTTGCTGAGGACTGGATGTCAGTCACATGACTACAGCTAAAATAACACCAGTCGTGGGTGGGGAGAGAGTGGAGTAAATAAACAGAAATATAATGCCACTGGCTTTTTAGAATGACCTCACCTTTCAACAAGAAATGAAATTGATTCAACGCCCCAAAAAATAAAGTAGAAAATAATACAAAATTGACTTGACCTGTGACTTCTCTTCTGACTTTCATGGACAAGATGAATAGACGCTGTCCACATGTTACGAGGAATCAACTCTCCACTTTCAGTAGTTTCGGTCAGACTTTTTAAACCAAATAAATTCAAAACTTTTAAACTGGTTGCGGGGGGGGGGAGGTTTACCTGTTAGTTATTAGCTGTGTCTTGAGTATAAAGTGGAACCACAATATTGGCTTTGTCCCACATCTATACGCTGTTCAAAAACAGTAGCAGAACTGACAAATTTCCACCTCTGTATCATCAGTGTGTGCACCAGATCTTAGTCATCCAGTCATGTTAATCATAAGTACTCATGTTAAAGGAAGCTAGACTTCATTTTAGGTTTCTTCTCTAATCTGAGAGGCTTCTCTGGTTCTTCAGGCCGATGGGGATCCACTCTATCATCATCTGAGTTAAGGTGGTCCGTTAACTGTACAGGCATTGTAAAAAATAAAGTACACACTCCTTTAATTCTTAGGCTTTACATGTCAGGACGTAACAAAAAAACCATTTTGTCCTTACCAGGTTCTACAATTATTTTAATACAACCTGAGATGAACATCAACATGACATGAAATAACTTGAAGTAATCATTTTCCATATGACTTCTGGTCCACTCTTCTTTACAATGCTGTTTCAAAGTATTGAGATTTGTGGCCATTCATCTGTGGACATTCACTCCAGTCAGGTGGAGGCCTGGACTTTGGGCCATGGCAAAACCTTGATTCTTTTCTTTTTCAGTCAGTTGAAAATTTGTTCTTGGGATCATTGTCCTGTTGCGTGACCGGATTCCAGTCTTAGCTGTGCCTCACACTTCACCCTAGAATACTTTAGTATTTATTTAAGAGTTCATGGTCAACTCAATGACAGCAAGGTGCCCAAGTCCTGTGGCTGCAAAGCAAGGCCAAATCATCATGCCTCTACCATTGTGCTTTACAAACGGTATGAGATATTTATAGGGGAGAAAAGTGACTTTTGTTTGTTTTTTTTACTTTTACAAAAATTATTAACTTATCACCATAAAAGAAATTTTGTTTCCTAGCATCAGACTTTTTTGGGGGGTTTGTTTTTTGGCAACAAAGAATAAAATCCAGTCAGCCTCTGTCCCCGCCTCAGCGATTGATCCCTCTGGTGTCTCTACTGAAATTTCTGTGAACTCTTAGATCCAATCTTCTGAACAGCTCATTATATAGGAATACTTTCTCTCACTTTTTCTCTTCAAAACTCAGTTTATCAATCACATTATACTTAATATTATTTTGTTTTATCAATTAAATTAATTAAATCATACATGATAAAAATCAGACTTTCTCTGAATATTTGCTTAGTCATTCTGACCAAGCACTACAGACCTCAGACAAGCTCTGGGCTGTGTGCCATATTTAGATTCCCTGCTGGTACAATCAACCTCAGCACAAAAGGCACGCACACCAAATCACAGTAAAACATCAGGAGATCAAATAATTAGAACCATTTTATTACTCAAACTGCATTTCTCATTCATCATCTTTAGACTTATACTTTGATACAAGGAAAACGCATTGATAAACTCTTTTCTAGAACTTTGTTTCACTGTAATCATAAACGGCTGGATGTTAAGACCTTTTACCCTCTCTCTCTCTCTAATGAGGGGTAAGCTGAGGGGACTTCAATCCCACATTTCTCAACAGTGCTAGTACTCCATCGTAGAATATTCAGATATAAACTGAGATGTACAGTTGCAGTAGGACGTTTACAGACACCCATCAAGGGTATGAATGTTGTGATATGTTCAGGCTTTTAATGATATCTATCTGTCTGTTTGTCAGCAACAATATGTGCAGTGTTGACATTTGCAATAAGTATTTTTCTCAGACCAAAAGCAGATAAGATGAAACAAATAAAATGATGCAGTTGTTTCATTTCTTCAGTTTTTCCATAGTTCAGTTACAATGATGTAAATATGTCCTGCTTTTATATTATTAACTGAAAAAAGGTGTTATTTCAGGTGTGATTTTTTTTCTGAGCTGCATCGTGATCTGTGATGATAAATAATTACTTGTTGTAACCTATAATTGGCACGATTTTCTTGAACAAACAAACAAAAAAAAACAGGCCAATTCTTTATGCATGTTTTTATGCCTACAGTTTAACTGCAGAATGAGCTTCTCTTCAGTTGTTAATGCACTTTTTATTTCAGCTTGACTAAAGAATACACCAGACATAGAGGTTGGAGCTATTTTTCCTATTAACACGACAGACCAATCAGAAATGGAAGAAAAAAGGCAGAACTTGTCACTTCCAGCTTCTTGAGGTCTAAAGAAAATCTATAATTTGGAACCATTTCGAAAAACAAAAAGTATGAAGTTTGTTTTCTTTTTAAACATTACTCACTGTGAGCTGTTATGCTTTGTCATTTAGCATACACTGTTGTTTCCTTTGTGCGTTTCTTTGTACTTTCATATGCTCGTAAATGCTAACATTGTTATACAGTTTTATGAAGGCGTATTAGAGCCGTTGAAAGGCAGGATTCAAATAAAATAAGAACGAAAGAGCGATTAAATTTACCATAAATATTTTTTTCATAAATATGGCGAAGTTTTTTTGTACCCTTTTCTTGTAAACTTGCCATTTGTTTTTGTCCTCACCTTTCTCTTTTAAATACATGACCCGTTTTTGTTGTAAATGTGCCTTTTTGCAGTAAACATATTTACCTTTAATTGATTTAAATCATAATTGTGCCTGTATTTTTCATAAATATTCAACTTTAATATAAAAAAATCTCTATTAACATTCAGCCCGTTCATTATTATTATTATTTTTTATTATTGTTGGTCTTAATACATCATCGTACAGTCGCTTCACGTAATCTCAATAAAACAAAAAACCTTCTTTGTCACTTGCTGACATCATCACTGTGCGCCACAGTTAAGGCTCGTCGCTCGATCGTGTTAAGCGTTTGATTCAGTGGTCTGAGGCTTCTGTGTTGTGTACCGTGAGCAACTGAAGCGCTAGCTTTATGTACTGTGGGCTGAGTTTGCATTAAAGGCTAATTTATTTAATTTATCGACATGGAGTCCGGGGATGCCAGCGAGGAGAAGACGGGCTCCATGTCGGCGGCGCAGAAGAGAGCGGAGATCCGGAGGAAAAGGCTGCTCATGAATTCAGAGGACAGGATGAACAGGATCGTGGGAATCACCAAAAACGAGCCTGAAAATAACGGTAATCGGTGACAAACGATCCTCTGAATTTCTCCTGGGCGTGTCTATGCTATTGAAACAGGCTGTCGTGACAGAGACACGCCTCATCCTGCTGCTGCAGTCAGGATGTTAGTGCTGTCATTTAGGATCATAACTTACAATTTAAATATTCAGGCTCACTACAGATGTATTAAGTAACTAGAAGAAGAAAATGGCAGCAGCTTGGGATTCAAATCATGCTAAATGCTGTTAGCATTAGCAGGTGGGGATCAGAGGGTGGCTCACAGGCTGCTCGGCTCCAATAAAGAGAATAATTAATCTACAAACAATGAGTCCACCTCAACAATATGCATACACAACAATACAGCAGTTTAGATGGAAGGTACCTCAGCCAACCTCTCCTACTGCACACAGGCTTTAAGACCCCTGCAGAGAAGCTGTAGTAGACAGTACATAAAGAAACAAAAAATACAAGTAAACTGCTGAAAATGACTTGTTGGCTTGTAATCTATCAAATACATGCCAAACATATCTCTCATGACCAATATCTAGTCATTTTGAACCAGAAAGAACACTCCTGTCACAAGGTAAAAGCTGCAGTCGGTTTTTGGCAGTGAATTTTATATATCCTTGATTTATCTGGGCAAAAAGTGTCATTGGCATGAAAAATGGAGAGATCTGGCCAAAAGGGCAGCTGAAATTACAACAAATATAACACTGCAGTTCTATCAAGATATTTTAAGTGGCCAAAAAGGACTGGATTAATTATAATGTAAGTACAATAAGCAAATATATTATACACTGAAAATGCATAGAAAAATCAGAACTGGCAGACAATTACATTTTGGCACAACACCAACAGTACGGTCTATGATCAGCTCCTCATGGTACAGATGTCATTCCCTTTCTTTGGCGACACATCGTAGTTATCATGTTTCAAAGAGTGACCAAGAGCTGATTTAAGCGACCATCATCAGCAGTCACTGTTCTCTTCTTCTCATCAGTGTGGCCATACCTACTGAGCCCCAGGCCCTCCTCCATCATCATGAGTGTCCTTGCTGATGTTAATCTACTCTACATATACAAAAATCAACCTTTCCCAGGCTTGAATGTGTTGAAATTCTCAATACTGTGGAAGATACTATGAGTTTTGACAGGTTCTGATTTAAATTGTTTTTGCTCAGACCTCGCTGTCTTGATTCCCACACACTGTGAGGCACTGAAAATGGCTATTTAAAAAATTATGGTGACATTAACTTCCCAGTTTAACTTCAACAACACAGACAAGCTGGAACTCATCAGAGTGTCTTCACTCCACGAGACCCAGCAAAAAGAAACTTACTGGTACTACATACTGTTATCCATATTACGCTGTCTCTGAACTCAAGTAAAACCATAGTCCCCTGTAAAAAATGTAAACTACTTGCAATTGTTTTTAATAAAGATCATTAATTAATTTGTGAAATACTTTTGAATTAAAGCTAAAACTCTGCAGCTGCATCACATCTGGATTTTTTTTTTTTTTTGGTAACTTCTGTCTAGCTGACTAATCATTTTAGCACTAGCTAATGTCATATTACTGATTATCTTCTCATTGTCAGGAGCGTCGCGGCGTCCCGCAGAACCCCGGTTCCATCTGCCTCTAGAGCCATGGTCCACTGCCTCAACTTCTCCTAGACCATCTCCAGGGATTGGCAGTCACTCCCACAGCTCCACCCCAGAGAGGAGAGGCTCACCCCTGCCAGATCTCTCCGGTGAGCCACCCGGAGGATCCTCGGAAGATGATATCGGAGGAGTCCGGCGGAGACCGAGGGGCGAACGGCCGTCAGATGACGTCAGTGGCTCCCCTCGTCGAGGCTTTCTCTCGGTATCCTACCTTTCTCGTTTTGATGATGCCATGAAGCTTCGGGGTCAACTGGCCAATGAAAAGCCAGCCGAGGACGGAAGGTCGGATTCAGAGGAGTTTGATCCCTTCAGGGTCTTCAGGCTCATCGGCAGCGTCCTCCTTGCTGTTTTTGTCAGGGTTTTTGTCTGCAAGTATCTGGTGAGCCCATAGCTTTTAACACAAACTTGTTAGTGCACTAGTAAAGAGCTGATTTTTAAATTTACGTCAGTATCAGTATCAAATATTTATTTATTTATTTTTTGCTAATGCTTCATTTATCTTCTTATTTTAGTCGATATTTGCTCCATTTCTGACCCTTGAACTGGCCTACATGGGGTTGTCCAAATACTTTCCAAAGGTGAGTTTTTATTTTTTAAGACTCTCATTGCTCTGCATGCACACACTGTGTAACAGCTGCGGACAGCAGACTACAAATAATATTTTACTTCTGTTTTTCTCTGTATAAATGGAAAATAAAATACAATGACCTATTGCGGTTGTTCCGATGTAGTTGTGCTGCTACTGACAGCCCAGTCTTTTTAGCCACATCTTCTCAACCAACCAAAGCCAAGTTCATACAAAGTACAATATTAAAATGGACGTGAGGTCCTGGAGCACGCCTGTGAATTCACAGCCTTAATTCTGCTACACTGCTGTGTCTTCAGATAGGACTAACCAGTTACAGCTTGCCAAGATCATGTTTATACTTCTCAATGGATTATTGGTTAAACAGGATTTCAAATCTACTGGACATTGTATCCAGGGGATGGAAGTTGCCACACCCATCACCCCTTTTTTTTAAAAAGATAAAAACTATTTGTTAATAAGGAAGAGACAAATTCCTGTTCAACAGCTAGACAGATTAAAACAACCTGCTGAAGTTCAAACCAAGCATCAGAAAATCTGGGATGAAAGATGTAACATAGCGTAGTTTCTGGTGCCAGGTGGGAGGTCTGAATATTTCGGAAACTGCTGATCTACTGGGATTTTCCCAGACGATCATCTCTAGGGTTTACAGAGAATGGCTGAAAAAAGAGAAAATATCCGGTGATCAGCAGCTCTCTGCGTGAAAATCCCATGTTGAGGCTTTGAGCTGATAGGAAGGCAACAGTAACTCAAATAACTTGTTAAAACTAAGGTATACAGAAGAGCATCTTTAAATGCAAAATGCCCTGAACCTTGAAGCAGATGGGCTACAGCAGCAGAAGACCACACCGGGTACTTCTTTTGTCAGCTAAGAAAGGGAAACTGAGGCTACAACTCATACGGGGTCTCAAAAATTGAACAATAGAAGTTTGGAAAAACGCTGCCTGATCTGATGAGTCTAGATCTCTGCTGTGACATTCAGATAGTAGGGTCAGAATTTGGTGTACTGTTGCTGACCATGACTACAGTATACCCGTCTTCTTGAACTGCTTTCATGAACGTGACATTGAGTTCACTGTACTCATTTATGATGTGGTGGAACTGGAGATTCGCATAATGGATGTTCAGCTGACAAATCCACAGCGACTGTGTGGTGCTTTAATGTCAGTGTGGACCAAAATTTGTGAAGAATATCTCCAGCAGCGTATTAAATCTATGCCACAGAGAATTAAAAGGGTCCAAACTGGTACTAAGAAATTGTCCAGTGATATTATAAAACATGGACGTAGCCACCCACTGGTTTTGGACTCATTTTGAAGGTTTGCATTTTAACAGCTGCTGTTTTTGTTACCGTTTGTAACCATATCTGGAAAAAATGGTGGAGTGTTAAGTTATCAGCTGTTCAGATGGTCTGTACCACACAGAATTGTGAATTATTATTTGTCATGTAAATCCAGTAAAAATTCCCCACAGGGCACCAGAAGAATAGATGGAGAGGTTAGAGAGCTCCAGTTCAGTGACTCCACTTAATTTAGGAACCAAAGCAGCTCGTAAACATGTTTCTTTCTGCTGCAAAGCTGGACATGGGAGTCTGCTTGAACCAGCCTCAAGTGGCCACTACAGGAACTCCAACTTTTGGCACTAATTTGTATTACATTTTTAGTTTTTTACATTTTAACCTTGTTTTATTTAGTACAAAAACAGATTAATTGATAATGAGAAGTAAGCACATATATTTGCATATACTGTGCTTTGGGTTCTCCTGTTTTTGCAGGTAGAGAAGAAGACCCAGACCACTGTGCTAACCGCTGCCCTGTTGCTGTCCGGCATCCCTGCCGAGGTCATCAACCGCTCCATGGACACCTACAGGAGGATGGGTGACGTCTTCGCTGACCTCTGCGTCTACTTCTTTACCTTCATCCTCTCGCACGAGATACTGCTCCTCATTGGCTCAGAGACTCCCTGATAGGTTACGAGGACCTCTGTACACTC
>VVHJ01010455.1:2999-13703 GCA_015107715.1 Tylochromis polylepis
GATGTGGCATCTTACAAAGTGCTGCCCGTAGAGTGCTACATCCTTTCTCTGTAGAGCTGTCACGCTGGGGGACACCATAGGGTAATAGAAAAAAGATTCTGAACAAAGTACACCACAAAGTATTCTGACAAGTTACCTGTGGTAGAGTAACTACCTCTACTGTGGTTGACTAAATATCAATTTTTGAAAGCACAAGCTGAGCACACCAAGCTTGCACAGAAGTACTGGCACCAGCTGCAGACCACAACTGCTGATTATTGCTCTGTAAGTAATCTAAATATCTGTTGTTTTACTTCGTAATTCATTAAAGAAAGTACACTCAGTGTACTTCCTGGGTTACTCCTGGCTTCCTACCACGCTTTGTCACTACCAAAAGACTCACCACCGAAAGAATCACAATTACAATTGATCAGCAATGAGTCTGTGTGTTGTGCAATTAGACAGAAATTTGCATTGTTCTGCTATTTGTGACTATTACTGAATAGAACAGATTATACACAAACTGCACACGATCAAACACAGGAAGCTGTGGTACAACTTTGGCAAAGATAAAAAAGCATCACTGCCAGTCCAATAAACAGCTGTGAAAATGTATTTATGACTAAAAAAGATACATTTTAGAGTTTTGAACACACTAGTTTCTTTATACCGTACGCTGCTGCAGAACCTTTGTTCAGCCTCTGTCTGAAAGTCTCCATTTTAAACTGTTACTCAGACAGTTCATGACCGATGTAGAAATCTAAAGAACTGTCGACTACAAATCGTCAGCACAGCTGCTAACAAGAAGCTTTACCCCGATAGGACTTCACACTTTGTCTCTGAGTGAAGATTCAACATGTGAATGTTGCTGAAATCACAGAACCACCAAGACTTTAAAGTGTGGACGGAGGTTTTGTCAGTGAACCTCTTATAAAATAAGGATTTAGCAAACCCACTGGGAGAGGCTGGGCTCTAGCGTTTCTAATGAAGCACTCAGACCACTATCAGTGCAAAAGTGGGACCCAGTCAAAACCAAATCACTGATCCACCACCTGTGGCATAAAGAAGAGCTGACCGCTAAGAAGACCAACACTTTACAAGTTTATGTGCTGCTTGTTGAACTGCTGTGTGATGTAATTAAACACATCCACACACAGCTTGATTTTTTTTTTCGTTCTGAAATGTTGTCACTTTGCTGCCTGTGATTTTTCTTTGGTGCTGGCTAAAAGGCCTTTGGCAAGCACAAATTATTTCTCTATAAAGAAAAAACCTTGACCTCTTTTTGGGCACACACGCTCACCCCACACTCCACACCCCACACATGGACATGCACCACGACTAACACCACCAACAGAACCTAACTGTGTGACTCAACTGTGACCCTGAGACATTATTTTAAGTGAATACAATACTGTTTCCAGCTGTGTATTCCACAAACTAGACAACTACCTAAGGTGGAGACACCACTTGTTTCCATATCACAGCTAGCTCAGCTGCCATGCTACTCAGGATCAAGACAGAGCTGAGAGTACAGTGATCAGGTATACTGATTTGTATACTGGCTGACGGATATACAGTTGGGCTTGAAATGTACTCGGGCACAGATAATGAGGACAGCAACAATGAGCCAAAAACAGAAGCAGCACAGGTGTGTGTGAGGCTGCAACAGAAAAACAAAGTCATGTAAGCCAGGCTACACTCTGGTTTCAGTAAACTACATACATAACAGAGCAGAGCGAGGCTACAGGCCAATATTACAGAAAGAAAAACAAAAACACAAAAAGCACAACCAATTTGTGTCATCGACAGGAAAGATCTAACCTGGGGACTTTCGTGAACACACGTGCACACACACACACACACACACAGCAGTTCATTACATAGTGTTTGCTAATCCTGCTCCCGATACTTCAACTGTTTAGTTAAGATAAGAACCGTTTGTTAAAACATGTGCAGCCCTGCAGTTTTTCTCCTGCTTATTTTCTGATTTACTAAAGCGATGTGAAAGAATCCCGCAGTTTCACTTTATATTTCAGAAAATCACTCACAAGGTCCAAACAAGTGAACGTGACATGAAAATGTTTCTCCCAGACATTCGGGCATTCACTACAGCGTCCTTACTGTTACTATCATGTTAAAGAAATGTGACCTGCAAATGAATTTTGGTTTACTTCACAGCAAAAATCACCAAAAAGACCAACTCTGTGCTGAAGCGCATAAAATAATAAACTACTGTGACAATTTACTGTTATATTGATTTTAGGCAAAATGTTATTTATCTGTTATTCATTTGGTGAGTTTCTTCATACAGCTGGTGAACAATGTAAAACAGTTCACTCTGCATAGGCATACATTTTTTTGTTTACCATGTCTGTTTTGTAACACAGCCAAATCACCCACAGCACGCACTACCAGCTGTCAAACAAAACTGTGACTTTGGAGACCCACTGCCAGATTGATATTTTTAAGTGCCATTTTGCCTTGTCAGGAGATGGCTCATCATCCCAGCAGCACTCACTGACTGACACACACATGTGTGCACACACACAGTATTATCAGTTGTAAATTTCTTGCTGACATCAAACGGAAGGAGCTCTGTCCTTAGTTTGTCTTATGAACAAATGAGTGTGCTGGTGTTACAGCGAGGCCAGCATTGATTTAACATAATGCACCACTGCACGCTATGCGCAACAACTGGCTGAAATAGTATTTGTGTGTGTGTCTGAGCATGTGGGTGTGCGCGCATGAGGAACCAATCAATGCATGTGTAGACAGGAAAAGATGCGAGGTGTAGTGAGAGGAAAGCAGAGGTGTTGGAGGTGAGGCCTTCCAACTAGAAGAAAAATAATGGCACTACCTTCAGTTTGGAATCCCACGGAGGAAGCTCTGGGTAATCTCTCAGCCTCACCTGTGAAGTCAAGAAATTGGCACTTTAAAACTCTGCACCACACTTTCTTATACGTGTGTAGAATCCTCAGATTTCATGAAGGCCTACCTGTTCAAAGCTTGCCTACATCAGCACTGACTCAAACTCATTTGTCTGTTTGGCAGGCAATATAACCATGGGACCATTAAAATAGTATGTTAGGCCATTTGCAGGCCATTTGGGCATGTGATGGGCTTTTCATTGATTAAGTTCACTGGTCCCTGGCTGGCTACAATGGACACTTACAGATGAGTTGTCCAAAAGAAAAAATAGATGCTCAAATGTGAATCAATGCTAAAATTAATATCCAATTACTACATTCATCTGCAACAATATTGATGCTAACAGTGCCGTCTTTGCCTCCTCTAGCTGACGCATAACGTCACAGCACCGCTGCACACAGACAGGCACAGAGCTCCTCTCCTCACTAACAGCTGAAGTAGTTAACATTCATAACACTGAACAACACAGTAGGATTAATTTAAAGAGGGCCGTAAAGCTCCGGTTTCCGGTTGGGGAAATCAGGTTTCCCCGACCTGTTTATAAGGTTGGAAACCTGCAGTCAGCTGAGACTGAAGAAGTCACTTGGATGAGTCACGAAACGTTTCTACCACTGAAAATGCTACGTCCAGATAAACACAATCAACCTTTTGGGGTTCTTCTACAACAATTAAATATTTAGATGTATTGTGTTGTTTGTCGTACCCTATATTTATTAGTAGATTCTAAAATATATTTACAGTATATACAAAAACTGAATAATTCCCATGGACTGTATATAGAAGATGGATGTAGCTTCTATGTCTGAAATATAGTGCCTCAGGTCTCGGTCGCACAACTAGTGCGAGAGGTTGCTGGCAACTGCAGTGAAAGCCAGTGATAAGTCCTATTCACGCAGACCTGTTATTAAAATATGTATTATGGTGGTTGGGCTGGTTGCCAGGTGGTTGCAGGATGTTGCTGGCAGTTGATAGCTGAAATTGGTCACAAAAAGGTATAAGGTCCTGCAACGAAAACCACCTTCCAATTGCTTTGGTCACTGGCAGACTGCAGCGGTCGCGCATGGTTTACATGGAAGATGCTGACTTGTCTGCAAACCACTCACTAAGCGGTAGGGAAACTGTGAAGAGTGTGATGCAAACAGGAAACTGAGAATACTTCCCTTCAAAGTAAAAGTTGCAAGTTGAAATGTGCTGATTTAATCGGTGAGGCATGATTGTGCTTTGACGAGGAACAGTCTCGGTTTCAGGTTTGCAATACACTTTTTTCAAGACTAACTACGATTAACTACGATTAACTAGCTGTGGTTAGTTTTTGAGTGTTTGCAGACAAGTTGGCATCGTCCATGCAAACTATGGGCAACCACTGTAATCTGCTAGCAACCACAGCAATTACAAGGAGGTTTTTGGTGCAGCACCTTTCTTGCAACAGATTTTACCTGGCAGCAACTAGTAACCTCCAGCAACTACTTTCCAACCAGTCGAGGAACACACATTTTTCCCTAGTGACTGGAGGTTCGTCAGCTAGTCTCTGGGCCCGTGTGACCTGCGTGACCAAGCCTAAACCTGCAGTCTCTTTAATGGCCACCAAGGGGTGATCACTCTTTAACTAAATTGTCTTTGTAGTTGTTAGACTTGAAACAGTAGTTAACACTGAGCAAAGGGACCATGTTTCTCCCAGGGTTTTTTGACATATTTTATGTAAGTGTAAGCTGAGCGGAGAATTTCCAACTTTGGAGCAAAGAGTGAAAGCAGAAGAGTGACAATCTCCCTGGGGGAGAAGGGAAGAGAAAGAAATGTCATTCTTCCTCCTTTACATCTCTGCTGAGCCCGAACCTAGACAGACTGAAGACAGACAAGCGTGGTGAATATTGAGTAAGTGACCTTTTGAGATAAGGCCTGGAAGGTCTTTATATTCACTGTCATCACTGTCATGAGTACTGTAACAATGGATCCATCATCATCAATCATTATTTCACAGACTGTGGAAAAAGTTTTGGAAAAAAGAACTAGTGAACTTTGAAAACAGAGGTAAACAGTCCAAGTCAGTTACAACTTTATGGGAACCTAATAATACCTCAACATCAACCATACCTTGATGGAGGTTTGAGTGTACAGTTTTAGGTTAAAACTAATTAGAGGAGTGCAAATTAAACTTAAATAGAAGTGTGCTACTAGTGAGATAACATTTCATCCACTATTTATAGCCATTTATAAGAATCCCCAGTCCATACCTTCATTACCTTTAGCTTGGCAGGCCTGTAGCTGTGTACGTAAACTGTCTGAGCAGGTATTTGTCTATAGAGAGGGGTTTTCAAATGATGCAAACCTGCTCCTGTACAGTTCTCCAAAATCCCAACCTAACTCCCAGTTTTTTAAATTTTATCTAGCGTGTTTATCTTGCACTTGATGCTACTTCGTGCATTATGGATATTATTATGTGTCATATGAGAACTGTTTTTTATGTTTACATGTGTTTATTTATTTTACTGCAGTAAATAGGATCTCAATGAGCTCAGAAGCTCATTGTATTGCTAAATACAGGGACAGCAAGGGCTTTCTGATTTCTGCACTTTGCTAAACATGGATGATGCTGTGCATCTGTCGAACACTGACTAGCTGACAAGTGGGCCACAACAGGGAAGGGAACAACAGCAGAGTTCACCGGGAATGGGAGAAGTGCACGAAATAACACATCAAAGATTACAACAACAAAAAAAACAGTTTGAACACGCTGTGACTGCACTGGACACTTTTCATTGTTTTTAACACTTTGTTTCTCTTCATCGCTTTGTAGGTTATAACTTTGCTCTTCTCTGCGACTGGCTGACGGACCAACAGCAGCACAAGCAACAGTAGCCCACAGATTGCTTGTACCACATATTTTTGACACTGGCTAAACAGGCTGTCCATAGATGCTAATCAACCAGTTTATTTATAAGCACATTTAAAAACAACACATGTTGACCAAAGTGCTGTACACTACCCTACTCGCTAAAGGAATCCCAATAGACTGCCCAGGCACCACTACCTCTGAACCACCACGTCCCCTTTAGCCTGCATCAGTTCCACCCAAGTTTACCCATTAAAGTGGCCACTGTGTTATGAATGCACAGTGACCGGGTGCACAGGTTTTTACTCTGCTGCCCATGGCTTCACTACATTACTGTTTAAATAATGTAGGACTCTCATTCACTGTTACTCTGTGCTATTCTTTAGTGCTATATTACCAACAGCCCCCCTTTCTGAAACAGCATTATAACTGTTAAAAATGTGTTTTGATCCTTCAAGTCTCTGAACGACCATTAGACAAGTGCTGTTGTTTTTTTGTTTTGTTTTTTATCTTAAGGATGTAATGGAAACTACATTTCAATGTATAAAGTCAGGGTTTGGAAGAAGTAATGAGTTTGGTACAAGACATGAAAGCACTTCAGTTAACACAACAGTTACTCCCAGGGGACAATGAATGTGTGAGGTTCTCTTAAAATAGTTTTTATGTTAGCCTACCAAACACCAGCCTACTTACAGCCAAGTCTCAGCAACTAGCTGAAGTTAAGAGCAGGTAACTTTCTCGA
Source organism: Tylochromis polylepis (assembly GCA_015107715.1). Taxonomy (NCBI): domain Eukaryota; kingdom Metazoa; phylum Chordata; class Actinopteri; order Cichliformes; family Cichlidae; genus Tylochromis; species Tylochromis polylepis. The sequence goes on from VVHJ01010455.1 coordinate 9,479, forward strand.
GGTTTCCACCGTGTCGCCTGAATAATGGAACGAGTCCTGAAACGGCGCTAGCTAAAGTATCAGCATTACTTCCCAACTGAGCCGGGAGTCACGTCTATCAGGGACGGCGATAACGTTTCCTTTCATTTCCCCCTCCGGAGCTACTTACTTTTCCCGTTTCCGTCGCCCCTTTTGTCGGCGTGTGTCGCCTCGGTTTTTCCCTCCTCTCCTCCCTCTGGTACCGAGATGGAAAGAGTGAGAGAGGAAGAGGGGATGGAAGAGGAGAGTCGGGTCCAGGCGGAGGAAGATGAGAGACGAGGCGCGCCGCTAAAAGCTCCCACCGCACCGGGAGCTCACAGCGGAGGAGCAGGCGGTAACACGGCTTGGATCCGTTTACCGAGCCCGATATATCGCCATTATGTGGGTCAGAGATGAAGCATTCATCTCCAGTTTTCATCGCACAAGTTCATGTTCATTCCGTGTGACGGTATAATCCGAAAAGAGAGAAAGGGTGGGGGGGCATGTGTGTTAACCTATATTTGGTACAGGAGAGCCCACTGACACACTTGAAGTGTTTGAAGTGGAAGAGATGGATGTTGTGTCTCTTATAGAGAGGAGCAGAAGATTACTGAGGAGATGGTCTGAATACTTTATGGACGTGGCGCTGTTATGAATTAGGTAATGCAGTTTTCAGTTTCAGTGATATCTGTGTGATCTCCTTAAAACAAACTCAGACCTTATTTTGGTGCTCTAGAGCAGACATAGCCCTGCACAGACGGGCTAACATTAGCTGATCTTTTCCTTATGATATTTTGACATCAAAGTAATAAATGCAGAGCTGGAATCAAAATAATGAATGATGGCTGCATTCTGTTTAGGTGTACCGGTTTCACAAGCCTGTGTCATGGACTTCTGCTCAACTCACACAGGCTTAGAAGCAGCACGCTAAACATTTGTGCTGCTTACTGATGTTATAATAAAAGAAATGCAGGTCACAATATCTCACTGCTCCAAATGGATCGAAATGGATCACACTAATACTTAGCTCATACTGATTTAGTGTCAGTACTCAAGGCATTTTCACACCTATAGTTCGTTTACTCTGGTCTGAATCAGTTTTCCCTGTGATTTGGTTTCTTTTCAAAGTGAGCAAACTCCAAGCAAACCAAAATGCATCACTACAAACCGCATTAGAAATTCAGTCTGTTTTTTGGGTCAGATGTGCCTGGGGCAGGAGGAATAAAAGTAAAAACGGGAAAAAAGTGTTGCGTTCTGAACTATCAGAACACACAGCTTTTTGCTACACCAACAGATCTTTTCCTGTGTACAGTACCTTGCTGCATCCCAGAATACAAAGCATACATGGCATATGGGAGGTTCAGGTCAGACCACGTGTGCAACCGTTTGAATCAGTTGCCAACCTCAAAGTAACCTTGCTGCATCGGGATGGCAAAAGAACAGCAATATGAACGACTCGGTTGCTTTTCGGTCTCCTATCAGTTTGTGATTGAATGGGGTCAAGTTGTCACAGTCTGGCAGAGCAGACTGTATGTGGTGAAACGGAGGACCCAAACGCAGACACGGGAAGAGACCAAACTTAAACTTAACTGAAATCACACTGTTTATTAAAGCTAGGAAAATAAATGCAAACAGAAGGCAAGATGAACCAATGAGAAACTAAACATAAACCTAAACTGGGTGAACTAGAACTGAACATGAAAAAACCTGGACGTGGAAACATGGCATGGAAATGATGGACGACCTGACAATGAACAAAGGAAGACAGAGAACTTAAATACACACAGGAGGTAATCAAGGGGAGTGGAAACACATGAGGGAACAGCTGACACCAATGACCATAATAACAGCACAGGGGAGTGTAAAACTAAACACATTGAACATAGGAACACAGGACTCCTACAAAATAAAACAGGAAACATGAGACGCAGACCTGACACATGAACTTGACAACATGAGACACATGAAGGGGAGAGGGAGACTAAACACAGGGGTGCAAGACACAAGGGGAAACTGCAAAATAACTATAACAAGCAACCTAGGCAAAATGGAAATCAAATTAGAGAACCATATAACTAAAACATGACCATAAACATTAACATACAAGTAAACTCAAAGCGCTGGGTCAAAAGACCCAGGATCGTGACACAAATTGGCAGTTACATGCAATCTGTTTGTGATATTACAGTGATTAACTGATAAATATACCAAAATCACAAATCTGTTGCACAGAAATTCACATTACCTGCTTACATTCAGAGTCCAACTAGAACCTCGGAGATATGAAATAGAAATTTCTTCACAAACAGTACCTGAAAGCCATGTCAAAGACACACTGACACAGTGACAAACACAGTGGTTGCAAAAGCTTTTTTTTCCTGTAGTCGAATGGAAAAAACTTTTTCTGTCTCTACCTCTATAAGAACACTTTCCTGATGAATTTAACGGGCTCAGTAATTCATTTTGGGTCAAGCTGAATAAAAAAATTGAGTCTCTATTATAAGTCTTGGTCATATTATGTTGGAGAATTGTCTGTGGTATGAAACCACATGCTCTTTGGCTTATGACTTGCCAATCACAAGTCATTAGCCAGTAAATACGCAGTTTCACAGTTAGACCCACCCCTCATCGTCACGTCTGTGTTATTTGCAGCTAAGATTGTGACAGCACATCCGGAGAATTTAATACCGTCTATGGCTGCCTCCCACCAGAGGGTTGAGGGTGTCACATGCTCAACATCTGGTCTCTGCAAATGCTTGCAATTAGTGAAAAAAAATCAAAGCAGTCGCCAGGCAACCACCAATTTTTCCTAGTCACAAGCAGGTTACCGTTCTATTTTTATTCTGGTGTGACAGGAACTAGTGAAGCCTTGTTGAGAAGCCTTGAGCTGAGAGTTTTCACTGTTGCCATCTTGCATCTTGGTCAAACAGATATTACAGGTGACGTGTTCAGCTGCATGTCCAGGATATGGTGCAGGGGTTGGTCAGCATCAGTTAACCATCCACAGATTTCACTAGAGCCACGGTCATTTACATAACCTTTTCATCAGATGATGGAGGAATTGTCAAAAATGCAACAACAGGGTAACAGGATAAAAGGATGATTTGAGGATGTAACAGGGTGCAAAAATAAGTTTGTAGTTTTTTTAATTAAAAACTGTGGCTCTCCAGTCACCATACCACGATTTCGCCTTCTCCTTGACTACAAAGAGGATTTTGTATAAACAAACATCACATTGTGCTTAATAAGACCTAACACTAGCAACCGAGATCTATAAGAAAAGTGTTCCTTCAGATTAACTATCAAGGGTGTCATGTTCCCATAAATTTCTGTGCACAGGTCTTTTGTAAAATGGAAAAGTCGTGTGTTGCTGGGCATCACACAGAACTTAGATTTAGAACCTATGTTATTTATCCTTATTTATTACTGCGATTTAGTACTGCCTTTTTACAATTCACTTTTAACTTTCAATTTTTAAAAAATCTGTATTGATCATTGCACTGTGGAGGCTGGTGAGAAACAGTATTTTGTTTCAGCCTGTGTATTCTTGGAATACCATATGAAATGACAATAAACTTGATTGATTGATCGATCGATCGATCGATCAATTGATTGAAAGTTTGAGGCACTTGTAGCCTTGTGGCTTCACTCTCTAGACCTGGATGCTACATGCATCTTTTATATACAGTCTATGCTGTGAGAGTGTGTTTGTATACAGGGAGTGCAGAATTATTAGGCAAATGAGTATTTTGTCCACATCATCCTCTTCATGCATGTTGTCATACTCCAAGCTGTATAGGCTCGAAAGCCTACTACCAATTAAGCATATTAGGTGATGTGCATGTCTGTAATGAGAAGGGGTGTGGTCTAATGACATCAACACCCTATATCAGGTGTGCATAATTATTAGGCAACTTCCTTTCCTTTGGCAAAATGGGTCAAAAGAAGGACTTGACAGGCTCAGAAAAGTCAAAAATAGTGAGATATCTTGCAGAGGGATGCAGCAGTCTTAAAATTGCAAAGCTTCTGAAGCGTGATCATCGAACAATCAAGCGTTTCATTCAAAATAGTCAACAGGGTCGCAAGAAGCGTGTGGAAAAACCAAGGCGCAAAATAGCTGCCCATGAACTGAGAAAAGTCAAGCGTGCAGCTGCCAAGATGCCACTTGCCACCAGTTTGGCCATATTTCAGAGCTGCAACATCACTGGAGTGCCCAAAAGCACAAGGT
>VVHJ01010465.1:3233-26003 GCA_015107715.1 Tylochromis polylepis
TACAACACACGAACGCGTGCGCACACACACACACACACACACACACACACACACACACACACACACACACACACACACACACACACACACACACACCTCATCTGGAAGTACTTTTACTCCTCATACTTTTTCTTTATGTTGTTTCGCTTCTTCCGACATCATCAGTTTAAATAAAGGTTAAACTGTAAGAAATAAACCCAAAGTCAGAGGGCGGAGCTCCGCACTAATGAAGGCCCTGAACACACCTGAGGAACCACAAACACCCAGTTCACTAGCTGGGACCACATCCTCAGTTACGATGAGCGATGATGGATGAGGGACCGTGAATTGGTGCTGCGGTTTGAGGAATGCCTCAAAGGGGACTGGCAGCGGCTCCCGGGCTGGGGAGATCCCCATGTACTAATGAGAAGTGAGTGAATGGAAAAGGAGAAGAAAAGAAAAAGGGGGGCAGGGTGGGGCATGAAAATGAGAACAGCAGGTATTGGTGAAGAGGGCATTCCGCTCCTGAAATTCAGATAATATCTCCACAGAGACAGAGACCCGAGGTTTGATTTCTCCCCATCGATGCAGGATGGAAGCACTTTGAGCCTCGGCCACATTAAACAGCTGCTTCCATCAGAAGAAACAATAAAACATCTGCATGACGACTGCTCTCACCGTGTGTACTCTCAGAGTACTCATCACACTCTTACTGCAGTAAACACTCGCTCACACACAGACACACTCCCTGCCAGCATAAATCAGCCTGTTGTTGTTGTTGTTTCTCTTGATGGGCGTAACGTCCGTGGGAGGGGGGGCGGGGACTGAGGGCGACATGATGACATGACACTTCCTGCCAAACACACGATAAAAGAGACGGAGCGGAGCGAGACTTGGTCAGAACCTGCAGGACCCCCCACAGGACCAGGACTAACCCGGACCTCCAGGACCGCCCCGAGCGCTTGTAACGATGTGGCTGCTTCTGATGATCATCGGCCTGCTGGATCAGAACCAGGCTGCTCCAGTAAGGCCGGATCCTATTGGTCGGTTCATCAGTCAGACGTGAGGCTCATCTGTGACTCTGAGACGTGTTTGTGTTTGTCTGCAGCTGCCAGGAGACCTCCACAGCCTTCAGCTCCTCCTGCAGAGCCAAGTGGACCAAACAGCAGTGAGTCCAACTATCACACAAACACACAGCTGAAGTACAAGTACACAGAGTACACAGGTACTCTGACTTCTATGTGGTTACAGCTTGAGCAGTAGCGTCCATCAGAGTTGTAGTAAACTTGTATTTTGAGGTGTTTTCGTCAGGCAGATGTCGATGCAGCAGTTTCTTCAGCCTGAGCCTCATGTTTGGTGTTCACTGAGTCTCCCACACACACCGTAACATGTGTGTCCAGATAAAACCCGACCGCCTTCCTCACATTAAAGCGTCTTCATCTGAAGTTCTTCAGTTTCTAACATCACTGTGTGTCTGCAGCCTTCGCCCCCTCCTGACCCCGCTCAGAAGATCACTTCCTCCTCTTCCTCCTCCTCTTCTTCATCAGTTTCCTCCGAGTCAAGCCAGAGTTCAGAGGTCAGAGGTCGCCTGAGTTACAACACGATCTCACTGAATACACTGAGTCTATTTGCAGCTTTGAGCGTAGAGTCTGGTAAAATCTTTAATTTGGTGAAAACAGAATGGAGTCTGGTCGTGCAGATCAGCTAATGCAAAACTTTGTTATATCCTGTTATACGATCATGACATAAAATACTACATTACCCATAAACCCCAGCAGCATTCATTTAAAGTAATTTTATAACATGTCCCTGTTTTAATTCTCCGTTTGCAGTCACTCCTGTTCAGCGTGTCCGGTCACGTGCAGAACTTCTGCTGAGTTTTGTCTAATTTGTAGTTTTTCACCTTGTAGATTAAAAGAAAGAGGAACTGCAACTTTAAAATGAGTGTCACAGTGTCATGTGACCAATCAGCTGTGGTTATTAAGGACAGCTGACAGAGTGACTGAATGAGTCTGTTCTGTTGATGTTTACAGGGTCCGCAAATGGTGAGAGAACGGCAGAACCTGGAGAACACGGTAACACACACACACACACACACACACACACACACACACACACACACACACACACACACACACACACACACACACACACACACACACACACACACGCTTACTTAGCTTTGGCAATCACCAGAATGTCACTAAAGAGGAAGAGGTGTCTGTCCTGAGTCTGCATCCCCGTCTTTAACTGAGCATGTCCTTGGAGAAGAAACGACCTATCAGAACCAGCCAGGAAGGACTGGATCAGCGGACACGTCGCTGGACACATGGGAACCAGGAAGCTTTCTCTGGAATATGAATAAAAGGAACAAATTAACCTCAGTACACTGCGACAATTTCTGATACATCTCTTTCACTGAAACATTCATTCAAAGGGGTTCTCTATGAATTTGGTGGTTTTTCCTGCAGCTCTTCACAGTAAATGCTTTGGCTCTGTTTACACTAGAAGAACGGCAGCTTCTTCCTGCTCTGACGCTATTCCAACCAAAAATATTAAATATTACATGTTAAGTGTCTGCTGTGGTTCAAAAGTGTGCAGTTTAGGTAATTACAGCAATGGCCAGGACCATTGGCAGTACATCAAAGATGAACATAGCCATCCACCGGTTAGTGAGGGTCTGTTGTGAAGACTAGAGCTGAGAATTTTCTCCATTGCCACGGTGTTTTTAAACTAGATATGACAAGGAAGTGATGGCCTTCAAGGAGAAGCTGCTCAGTTACATGGCAGGCCCTCTCCAAAGCACTTTACTCCATAAGTTTTACTCGATAAGAGTTGAAAGTAGCAATTGAACTAATAAACTCATCAAGACAGTGCTAAGTTTAGAGATGATATCGTCCTTGGGGAAGATACTAAACCCCAAGCTGCCTTGAATGCATCACAGTGTGAGTGTGTGTGAATATTAGGCTCTAAAGGGAAAATAGAAGAAAGTGCTTGTGTGAATGTCTGTGTGCTTGGGTGAATAAGGATTGTAGTAGAAAACTTTCTGAGTGCTTAGTTGAAGTAGAAAATATATTATATTGCATTATACAAGTATCAATCCATTTACCAAGGGTAGAATTTAAAAGAAAAAAAGAACACCACTCACAACAATGAAATTCTCTCCACTCATTTCTTCCCACATTTATTAATTTAATATAACTAATGATCTTTACACACAGAGCACTTTTAAGCACTTTTGCAAAGTACTAACAAACTTATGTAGTAGCACTGTACTGTAATACTTTTGAATGATAACATTCAGAGTTCTCCTGTGGGTTTTATAAAACTTTTTGAAAGTTCAAATTATCTCAGCATATCAGTGAGTTATACTATCAGATGAAAAACACAGCATTAATTGACATGATGATCTAAGTCACCTGTTAATCTTTTGAGGCACTCCCACAATACTGTCATACTGTAGGACACTACATCCTTCTTTTATATACAGTCTATCACAGGGATCCCATATAGAGTCCCAAAAGTTATTAATGTTTGCTTTTTTTCCTTTTGAAATTAATTTTCAAATAAACTGTATGTCATCTGATGACAAAGGGGCATAGGAACCATGAATATAATTATTGTACCTGAGACAAAAGAGCAAACAGCCTTCACCTGAAAGCTTCATGTCACAGCGATGTTCTACTACAATAATTACTTTGATATGACCTGTGCTACCACTTCTTATTTAATATAGTAACTTGTTTTTGAAGCAGCGTGACTCACTTATAATGCTAAGCAGCAGCTAACTCATTGGTCCAAACTTTTCTGTCTTGCAAAAAGATATTTGGAGGTTTACAACATTAGTTTATCTCAAAGCATCTTTGGTGATGACGTCCCAGTAGGTAATAAAAAAGAGTCAGCCTCTGCCTCTTATGCCGAGAGGTTAGTGTCTCTGTTATTAGATTATTCACTTCAGATCTCTGTCTCTTTCTGGCATCCTTAATCAACCAACACAAGACAGCCTGCAAGTACATCAAAGCACTCTTCCTCATGTAAAGTTCACGGGAGTCACTGGTGAGTAGGGTGAGAGTTTGAGAAAGTTAAAGCTAAAGCTAAACAGTATTTGCATGCTTACAGTGAAGTGCTCTGGAAGCCTGAGAAGTACTTTATAAAAGTTTTATTGGTGAAATTTTGGTTTTTCTCTCACTGGTCTAGCCCTCTATTTATAAAAAATTTTAATTATTCACTTAGATAGTAGAAGATGAACAACATTCTCATGTCAGTATAGTAAATATGATGGACAACAGAGGGTTAACAGTTAACATAACACCTGTAAAAAACAGCAATAATATGTATTCTGGATTGGTTTGAATGTAACTAAATCCAGTGGTGGAAGAAGTCCAGAGATCTGTTACTTAAAAGCGCATATGACATAACAATAAAAGAAAAAATGCTTATCACAATTACCCAGAGCCCACACAGTACATCTTCCTAATAGTTATCATCTTTATCCAATACTTCAAACATATTCAAACTTTATTCAATATTTCAAACAAGGAACTCAACAAAATGCATTAAAATGATTATATAACGTAAACGGAAGAATCAAGTTTGGTATTTTTGCATTATAAATTCATATTCATAATAATGACTAATTAATTTTCAGTCATCTCACTTATACTGTTAATCGTTTCACATTTTATATGAAAAATTACTCGGATCATATCAAGTAAAAAAAGAAACAGGATGGAGACATTTTGGTGTTTAAAGAAAAAAGCGGAAATGTGAAGAATAAACTTGAAATTTCAAAATAGTGGAGGACGGTAAATAGAGGAATTCGCCTCACTCCACATTTTTATTTTATTATTTAAATGTTAATTTAAAAAAACAAAAAAACCTTTTCCCTTTCTTAACATTGCCCAAAAACGCTTTTATTAAAAAGTAGGTAGGTAATTAAAGTTAGGAACATGGACCCTAATGAGTGAAAATGGGATTCCTGTTAACTACCACACTTGTAACACACTTGAAAAGTATGGAATATTCCTAAAATATATTTGAGTAGAAATGTATTGAGACAAGTCATAAAGAGTCATGTACTTAAGATCTTTTCTAGCCCCTGCAGCTGTATAAAGGAAGTGGATATCAGAATTAAAGAGCCCATTAAAATGCTTTAATACTGTGTGGCCCACTCCACATATACAGTGTTTCTAGTACACATTTCCAAAAGACCATTCACTTCATAAAACTAAATAATTTTTTCCAGACCTTGGGAAGGTTTTATATACCCACATTGAATGCAATTATGTGCAAATCGTTTACTCTACACTTAATGTTTTAAAAAAAAGGAAATAAATCACTACAGAAGCTGAAGAACAATTTCTGAACGCCACTGTAAGTAGGTTTGTTGTTACACCACAAATGCACATTAAAGCTCTACAGTTTAAAGACAAGAAGGATTTTATTCTTTCTAACTTTCAACTGCAAATTTCTGTTGGAACAGTTTGGGAAATATGGCTGAGTGGTGCTGCTATCTCCCTTCATACACCTGTGCCAGCATCTCAAAAGTCCACTAATTAATCCTATTGTTCCAATGGGAACAAGAGTCTAGGTAGTAAAGGCACCCTGCCAAAAATCAGTCCTGTACCTTAAGTCCTGATAAACCTTAAATTCTTGAGTTTTTGTAAGGACCAAACAAGCAAAAAATAATGTGTTAATTAGTGGGCTTCTGAACTGCTTTTAGTCTATTTGGTTACCTTTGGACAGGACCAGGCAAGCGCTTTACCCTTTTTCCAGTCTTTATTTCATGCGAAGCAACCCTATGAGTAACTTAGAAATGGCATCATCATCAGCAGAGCAGCTCCACATCTAGTGTCTACATTATTTACACACTCAGCACCGTCTGGAGCGCATTTAGCAGAGTAGTATCACAGCTACTCTGACAGAGTGGAGTCAGGTGGTGTCTTCATGGTAACTTGCCGACTAGTTTGTGAAATCCTTTGTTGAAAATCAAATAAATAACCCTGTCATCTCCTCTTTTTATCTTTATTTATTATCATACAACATATCTGATATCTGAATTGACCCACCTACTAGTGATTTGAAACTGGATATTGATGTGAGATAGATAAAATGTATAAAGAAGTGTATGAACAAATGTTTAAATGTGGTTTGTAGTCTAAAGGTGCTTTGAGTTGTCAGTAAGACTAGAAAAGTGCTATACAAATGCCAGTCTAATAAATCCCAGTCCCTACAAATGTATATGCCAAAATGTAGAGCTACAGTTCCTTTATAGTTTACATACACTTACCAAGGGCATGAATGTCATGACAATTTTGGGCTTTTAATAATTTCATTAAACTGTTCCTTTTGTAGAGTTGAATGATTGTACAGCATACATATTTAATGATTTTTCATCACTTTGCCAAAGTCTGGGAGATGACCCAAACTGTCATCCTCAGAGAGAGGAAGGGAGGAAACTGGTTAAGATTGGTTAAGATGTTCAGCAACAGCCCATGAACTACCAAGGCTTAAGCCTGCCATGAAGTGGAAACTGCTGGAACATTAGTGTCATTGTCCACGGTGAAGCAACTTTTACAACACCATGGACTGAGAGGGTGGCTACTAAGACAGAAGCCCCTGGTCCAAAGTTGACACCTCCAAGCTCAAGTAAAAATTCAGCTTCCAATTGGGGCAAGACAAATGTCTTCTGATGAAAGCTTTTATGGTCAGATGAACAGATGTGACGCTTTTACAGGAATGGTTTTACAGCTGGGGCCCACTGACATTTTTTCCCTCCTCATCTTATGTGACTGTTTTTTTAAAAAACTAGTTTTGCATTTAGCTAGGTTCAGTGTCACTACTGCTACCATGAGGTAATACCTGGACCCTACAGAGGTTGCACAGTTAGGCCCATTAATCATGCCATTGCCAGAAGGGTTGCTTTGTCTCAAGAGCATGGAGGAGATTCCAGAAGACTGAAGATCTTACTCAAGGAAAGCTGGACAGGGCGGAGAAGGTCCTTAACCCATCAGCAAGATCGATAGCTGCTCCTTTGTGCAAGGAGGAACAGGATGTGCACTGCCAGAGCCCTAAAAGAGGACCTCTAGCAAGCCTCTGATTTAAATATCTCTGACCAAATAATCAGAAACAGACTTCATGATGGTGGCCTGAGGGCCCAGCGTCCTGTAGTGGGCCCTGTTTTCACTGCCCAGTTGGCAGTTGCCATAGAATACCAGAACTGGCAGATCAACCATGGCTGCCCTGTGCTTTTCACATATGAGCATTTTCACTCAGAGCACATGTGACAGATGTGAAAGGTTCTGGAGAAGCTGTGGAGAATGTTATACTGCCTGTATCAGCATGACCGGTTTGGTGATGGTCAGTGATGGTCTGGAGAGGTATATCCATGGAGGGATGCATGGATCTCTACAGGCTAGGTAACAACACCCTGACTACCATTAGGTATTGGAATGAAATCCTTGAACCAGTGACCCTGGGTTCCTCCTAGTGTATGACAATGCCTGCCCTCATATGATAAGAGTATGCAAGAAGTTTCTGGAGGATGAAGGAATTGATACCACTGACTGGCCACCAAGCTTGGCTTGGCTAAATCCAATAGAACACCTCTGGGACTGGGTCCGCCTGGAACTGCTAGATTGCACCTCAGACTGTCCAGGAGTTCAGTGATGTCCTGGTCCAGAACTGGGAGGAGATCCCCCAAGAAGAACCATCTGTCGTTGCATTAGCTCAGCTGTCAGGCATGCGCACAAGCACACGGGACACACAAACTACTGAGTATCATTTTGAGTTGCTGCAATGAAATTCTGGCAAAAATAAATTAGCCTGCCACTTCTTTTTTTTTCATTTTGATTATCAAGGTTTTCTTTGAATTTCCATCAAACAATCTGCCATCCTTTTGTTCCTAATACATTACCCAGTCCACATGTCCAGCATGATTTTTTCCCACCATAGACATCTGATGTGTTCCTTTATTTTTTTGTGGAGTATATTTGTGGATAAGAGAAAATCCAAAATAATTCTGGACAAAGAACAGTTAAAAGAAAACATTAAAAGCCCCAAATTACCATGACCTTTATGCCTTTGATGAGTGTATGTAAACACAAGTGGTAAATTTGTAGGATTTAGACAAAATCATAGTGAAACTGGGAAACATGCTAAAAAGGTGTGAACCAGCTAATATTAGGTTTTAATGGTCACCACTGTTGAACTTGACACCACTTTAAACCGAAGGAATTCGAAAAGTGAATCACATCAGTGTGATTCAGATTTGATCGACTTTACATGACATATAATACAAACCGCTCAAAACTAAGGAATAAACTAAGTTTACAGTCTGAGCAGTGGGTGGGTGGTTATTCACGGCCATGCCCCACCCTCTGCAGGAGCTTTTTAACAAGGTTTTCTTCTTCACTTTCCAGTGCATATGTTCAAAGACAGAGGCTATTAATAAACACCTGATCCTCTGATAAGTATGGCAACAAGAGGATTATCTATCCTAACAGATCCAGCACCTCACTCAGGGCTGTGCCCTGGGCGTTTGTGTGTGCACGTGTGTGAGAGTGTGGCTTCAGGGTTTTGTCAGAGTGGCCTGAGCTGGAAGACCTGCAAGAGGGTTTCTGAGAGGGTTGTATGTGACTGCCTCACCCTACTTTGGAGGCACTAAATTTATCTCTGCTCAAAGACTTTCAACCTCAAGTGTTTCCGATGGTCAGTGTCTTTACTGTTCTTTGTCAAAAGGTTTAAAAAACAAGGCTAACAACTAAATTGTATTAGTATAATTTTAGACTTCATATATTTAATATACAATTAAATCTGTTAACCATCAATGCAGCGGGTTATTGCTTTAAATCACAAACACTGTGACATACAGGTGCTGCACAATTAAGATCATTTGGTGGCTACAGTAACTTCAAGCAGCTTTATAGTGAAAAGTAAATGAAACATAGATACCAGAGTCAGCCTGACCATGTCTTTTAGAGTACCTGGAGAGAGTCTTGGACCTGGTTAGAGCCTTAGTGATGACCAGAGACGGGGCGGACTGACGTCGGTAACTCTGAGACTTTGGTCGCTAAAAAAACAAAAGAGAAAGATGGCTGATGAAGGAGGAGAAAAACATTGCTAATCTGAATTCAAATTAAAAAAAATTGTATTATTAATGCAAAGCTACAACACTTATGCATCGTGCTTGATACGCAATTTTTTTTTCACATTTTTACCATGACATTCATACCATATGGCATCCATCAAAGAAACAATTTTGTAATCAAAATTATGATTATGTATGGTATATGGAGCTTTGGTGTTTCTGATTAGCTGGTAAGAGAAATCGTAGCTCACAAGAAATGAGAATGGTAAAAACAAAATGTAGCAACTGTGGAAAAATCATCTTAAGAATAATTGTGACCTTGTCTGTTAAAAAAAAATTGCTTGCCAGCCTTGATAATCTACCTGAAAAATGTCATTTAAAGTATTGGTTTAGTATTGCAACTCACACAATATTTGACCACACTGCTTACTGAGAGTTGGACTCCATGCTTATGTGATGTTTACATTCTCCTCATTTGTTATGCAAGTGTCCTAATATTCAACACATTCATCACAGAATCAGGGCTGACTATGGCCTCCAAAAGGACAGGGACAGCTGAACTGAAGCAAGAAGCTTAAAACACAAAGGAATGCCAGAGCATTTCACAGGCCATACCAATGTCAGTACTCAGCAGCCTCTGTTTATTTTTGCCATGACAGTTCTGACCTTTCTCACATGTTAGTAAAAACCCAGTGTGTGGCAAAATGACATTTTTCATGCTACCTTCCTACTTTCACTTGCTTGGGACCATACTGATATCCTGTTTTTCTTTACAGGATTTGATTACCCAGGTTTCCCACACAAGAATAATTAAAGTTTCATCTAATCTAATTGTATAAGGGTTTGTGAGTATGAAGCAGGGCTACAAACAAACATTATATAAGTACAGTTCTTTCATTGGATGTCAGAATACCACACTGACTAACGCAATCAGCTAATAACTAACTGATCAGTAGTTTTTGCACTGGTTAAAGCAGTCTTTTGTTTTGTGTAGTTATTACATGTTAGTCATAGATGTGTGAAAAGTGTAGAAACACATCTCAAAGATAACGAGCTCTTAATCATGCTAGCGGTTCCAATATTCTGTCATTTCATAAGTCTACTGCTAATGTCAGCAGGCTAAAAGATGTTACAGTGGTTACGCTGACTGTAATTAGCTTGTCATTAGTCATATTTATCATGTTTCAAAACAGTTTTATATATTTGTATTTGCTAATTAGGACTACATGTAAAGGGAAATGTGTCTCAGGAATGGCTGTGAGCAGCATATTTAGCTAAAAGTGCAGTCAGGTTGCATTTTGGTGACTGTGAAAAATACTGTAAAGAAAGGTGCAACTGTGTAACTTTTGGGGATAACGGCGCTAAATTAGCCTACCATTGATATTGGTTTTTTGAGCCATTGGCTTGTTTCAAATAAGAAGACAGCTACCAGTAGCAGTGGCAAGTCCATTTGTTGTGGGTGCATTAATGTGTCTCTAAATGTTTGAAGAAAGTGTAATTATTAGTTTAGCAGTTAATTTATAATGATTTGTTTCCCTGACAATCAAAGGCAACCTGCTAGCAGATTAGCTTACTAGCTATAGTGATAGCTATAGTGACTATAAATAGCTTGGTCATGTGACTTTCCTGGCAGGTTGTAGCAATCCCTTGAGAAGCTTGACAGTGCAGCTAAGGCTCATGGGATACCCTGAGATTCACCCTCTGGGGACCATGAAGGCCTGTATAATTTCATGTTGATCCATCCATGTCAGATGTCACTGTCCAAACGCTAACCTTAAAACTCTAAATGTGGGAAAACCTCAATCCATCTTCCTCCTACATCCACCATGCACGTCCACACATTTTTCACAATGTAATAACATTGATTTAGCTAGGTCACAAGCTGCTGAAACATTCCTTGCACTGCAGTTACAATAGTACAATGTTACCTTTCAGTGCTAAAAATACACTAATGTTAGCTTCCATGGAGATGTAGGTTTACTGTAGGAAACACCGATTATAAAACCCTCAAATTTGTCTAATATGACTGACTGTGTGAAAACAAAAAGTAGTCTAGAGCAAAGGCGATTATAAAAACAGTTTAAAAAAAATAACTGTAGTGATGATGAACTCACTATTGTAACAAGACAATTGTTCATCCAGCTTTCTGCCATTTCCATAGTATTTACACAAACCGTTTTACTTATACTCACACTGTGTTTCTGCATTTTTGACTCCGCACACTCATCAAGCTGAAGCTGACGTGTAACAGTTATCACTAAACCAAGGACAGAGCGTTGGCTGTGCAGTGAAGGAAGAATTTGTACATTACCACGACTTTTTACAGCAACTGCAGAGAAGAATCACTGCGACAAAATTATTTTCAATGAATGGAACAATGTATACCTATAATAATTAACAGTTATTTTCATTACTGATCTGGTGATTTTGCTAATTAATTGATAAGTTATTTTTAGTGGTGGTAGTAATGCTCTCACAAAGACAACCGTAATTTTATGTTATCGTGGTTCATTGAGCACAACAGTCTGATATTTGATGGGTAACAGTTTAATTATTTCCTCTCCCACTTTTCTGTCTCCTCCTCACTTCACTATGTTATAAAGGATTTAAAAAAAAAAAGCTTTAAATAAATGAAGTGATGTTTGATGTATTACAGGACAGTGTACCCAAGGAAATAGCTCTGAAAAAAGCAGAACACTATATTTGGTGTGTGTATAACATCATCATTATTAACTTTTTAAAATGTGTTAATCTGTGATATGAATTCTCTCACTGTCTGCCTTTTCCTGTGAAAGTCTCTTATTTTCTGCAAGCAAACTTCCACTCATTTATTTGATAATTACCACCACAAAGAGTCACAAAGTAGTGACACTTTTGAGTCTAATTTTCAGGGGAATAGTTTTAGACCATCAACTTATTAAAAACAAACAACTATTGATTTGTGACACTGGCATAACAAACACTATAAAACAGCCAAATTCTGTCTGCACGATATAAAGCTACAATTCTTCACATTTTAAAAACTGGAACAAACAAACAATCGATGTTTTTTTACTCTGAAATAAACTTGAATGACTACCTGATGATCAAAATAGATTAGCCGTGGACTGACAGCTATTGTTTCCAATACAGAAGACACTGCATTTATCATAGAAATGGTTTTGTTACACAGAGAATAGTTAAATCTAATACCAATAAAACTGAAATGCATGCTTTGACTAAACAGCGCGGGGAATTAATTATAATCCATAACAAGAAAACCCTTTAAATCTGATTATTGTTTGAACAAATGTATGAAGTAGTTAGCTTACAGAAAGAGTAAATGTGAAATGTATACAAGACACCATATTTGAACAGCTCTTTAATTCATATGCACTATTTAAATGCCACAATTATCTAAACAAATAGGACATTTTAAGTGTTTATTTTGTCAACAATTAGGCCATGACTAAAATTTACGTCTATAAATCTATTCATTTTATAAGTTCATGTATGAAGTATGCGTCAGGAAGTTATGCATTAAGTTTTGATTACTTATTTATTTAATAAGTAAAATAACTTAAAAAGTTAATTTACTGTTCTTATGACCCATGAGACAAAAAATTAAAATTAAAATCAGAAAAAGGGCAGAATATCTTGAGAAGATGAAATAATGACATCACAGGCTACCGATGTTAATAATCAGTAGGTTATTAAAACAGTTTGATGACACACTTTGTTTAGATCAGTGTTTTACTGGAGCTTGAAGACATTCATTAGTTTACAACCTTTATTTATTTTTTAATCTTATATGTTGACCTCCTGTTGAACTGCAAAACTATCACTGTCAAAATTTCCCAAAAGCTGCTTCGGCTGTTTGAACACCTGTCGCTCTGATCTAACCTCTCAGCCGCGTTTTCAACAAACTCATTCGTAAAGTGATCCGGCTGTCCCTCTCCCCACGACGTAATTAAAGGGAAATTAATTAGAAGGAAGCCCGTTTTTACTTACAAATGAGCAGAACTGTCTGCTAAGGTGAGCGAAAGCGTAGACGCTTACGCGCACACATACCCGTTTGTGATCCTGCTGCGCGCCGCCTCGGCTGAGGCCGTCCTGTTGCTGCTGTGGAGACATGTCCATTCAGCCTCCAGACGCCCTCCGGCTCACTGTCCAGCTGTCCTCAGTGATGCAGGGGTGAAAGAAATCCCATTTAATAACATCCGACTCCGGAAGGTACGAATCATTTCACCACAAGCTAAAAACTTGTTTGCGATTAGGTCGCATGAAGGAAAAACTACACGAAGGAAATTTAATATTAAAAAAATAAAAAAATAAACAAAGAAGGGGAAAAAAAAACGTCGGGAGGAAAACAAGCTCAGGTTTCGTCTATTTCTTTGCCATCAACGAATAGCCATGCTCATGCACCTCCTGTCTAGATTATCAGTTGCTGTGCCACTTAAGGCGTCTTTACGCATAGAACGGAGGCGGCGCCATAACGCTGCAAAAAATAGGTCTACCTATTTTTAACCAAACTGTTCCATTCACTCAGCGAACAAACAGATTTACCCTAAAACAAACAATGCTAAAGGTAAGATAAGCTGTTTGCTTAGGGGATCAGCTTATTTCAAGAATTCTACAGGAATTCAGCAAGTGGGCCAATGAAGTTTCATTACTCAAGCAAACAACATTAGAAAAATGTCCCGTTATTTTAACTACTGTCAGCTCGTTACTATGTGCTCAATGAGATGTCTACAAATGAGTGTTTATGTGTTAGATTGGACTCTTGTTAAATCAAGTGACACAGTTACCTCATTATCTAATCTGAAGTTAAATCAAAGTGTAACAGTCTGCTATGAAGATCTAACTTGCATCTTTTTGAAAAACATCCAAAACCCATTCAGTGACACCTTTTTGAGGCCAAAATGTTAAACTTTTACACATATCCCAATCTTGGTATGCCATTTTTATAATGGTAGTTGTTAAAAACATTGGTTATCAGTCATCACCTCATTTGTTGTTATGAATATGAGCCTGAATATCAATCAGTGTTTTTAATTTCAGTAAGGTATTCTGGAAAATTAAAAGATGAAAGGATTTACTTGTGTAAACATATAGTTTACAAGAAAGTAAGAAAACAGAAGATAATATATTTGCTTTCATTTTATAGTACATCAAATTGGCCGGTAAATTTCTTTTGCTGTAATGTCCTGACAACTAAACTGATATAAAAACATGAAAACACGAGGATACTCACACACATTTGGGAGCTATTCCATGTTGACTATTGATGCCACTTTTTGTCAGTCATATGGTAAAGAAAGTTTTCACAGGACCCTTCAATAACTTGAAGTAATAATTTTCAGTATGACTTTATCAGTCTCTCATATTATTATGGGGTCACATGACTATAGCTAGTTAGCTAGTTTTGGTCCACTGTTGTGTAAGACATTGCTTCAGTTCATTGAGGTTTGTAGACATTTGTTTATACATAACACTCTTAAGGTCTGGCCACAGGATTTCAATAGGGCTGAAGTCAACTTTGACTGCGTCATTTCAATACCATGATTCTTTTTATTTTTTAGCCATTCTGTTATAGATTTGTTCTATTTCATATTTCCAGTTTCATATATGACTCTAAAATACTAAAATACTCTGGTTTATAGAGGTTGGTTGACTCAATGACCACAAGGTGCCCAAGACCTGTGGCTGCAAAACAAACCCAGGAAATCCACTCATGGAAAGCTAAGGAGCTTGGAAAGAAAAGCGTCTGGACTTCTCTAAGTTTCTTGAAGACATTTCCCCTCTCATCCGAGAAGCTTCTTCAGTTCTAAGCTTCTATGGGGAGCCCATGGCACATCCATGTTTTTGTCTTTAAAAACCCTCGTTGTATTTAAAATATGTGGTGGTGAGGCAGAGGTCTAACAGTGTGCAAATCTGATCGGGGGTGAAGCTGGTTCTGTTTTCCAAGACATATTGCCTTGCACAACCAACCAGTGGTGGAAATTGCCTGCAACTCTGGAAGTGGATGTTTTTGAACGAAAGAGAAATACATAGATTTATGGTATCCCAGGAATATTATTGGGTTGTTACTTCAGTGCAAATGAACTGTGTAAAGTCTGTAACTTCGCCCCCTTAAAGAGATTGGACTTATTGAAACATAACAGATGGTTATCTCGGTCGAAACGAGTCCTGTCCCGTCTCCATTTTGATTGCCCATGCTGATGTTGATGTATGCCCAGCCAAAATGTAAAAAAGCCAAATGTAAATTACCTCCCTCCATGTGCTCATAGGGAAAATAAGGACAAGAATAAGCCTTGGAGAGGCTTGAACTAGTAAGTGAACACACAAAGAAAATTGCAGACAAACTGTCCAAAACGTTCTCAAGTTAAAGAGTGGACTTGGAGACCTCTAGCCTATCTGTCAGGGTTCTCCAAGAAAGGTGGCCTGCACTATTCAGTCATGCTCAGATAAGGTTTTTTTCCTTACCATTAAGAGCTCTGTCTATTGGACAGAAAGTTCCTCTTGTTGTCCTTTTCCTTATTTACTAGACTAAAGAAGAGTTCTGTCATATAACAACAGTTTCCTTGGAGGAGACACCTGGATACCCCTAAAGATTAATTCTTACTACATAAAAATATGCGTGATGGGAATGAGCTATCATTGTCAGAGCCAGCTTGTTAAGAATGTGAACACTGGGTCTATACAGTAAGAAGGGACCAGCAGGCTGCGTTCAAGAAGCAAACAACAAAAGAAAACCATAAAATCCAGCATCATGGCCGATCGATATACTGACAGCTGTGTCAATCAGCCGCTGTCCCAGAGTTGGAGCTGATTTTTCAAAAATGAAGCTTGCTTAATATGGTAGGAGCTCAGTAGCTGCTGCTAGCTCAAAGCTGTGTAAGGTTCACACTGGTGAGAACCCAGATGGTCCTGGTCTTCATCACACATGCAGTGAGAAGTAATTATCAACTGTATTGTCAGTTACAGATAGCTGTGCCGTCGGTGCAACATCACCTGCTGAAGATGCTGGAGACAAAAGCTGCCCTCCTATGTACAGTGGAATAAAACCACTGGTTTGCTGACCAGAGGAGGTCCCGAGCCCCACGGTAGGCGAGAAGATTTGGTTATCCTCTGAGGACATTCCTCTCAAGTGCACGTCAAAGAAACTGGCCCCACATTACTTGGGACCATTTTCCATTGAGGAAATCAGCGCTGGGTTGGTTGTTGTTGTGTTGTTGTTTTCTTGTTCTGTGTTTTGCTCTGTGAGTGGGCGTGTCCCGGTTGGAGCTGAGGCCCTCTCCCAGGATTGCCTTCGTCAGGTTGGTGTTTCTAAAGCGGCAGTTGGTGCAGCAGTTCTCCGCCAGATTGCACCTCTGTGGTAACACTTGGTTTCCTCCATTAGTCACTTGCCATCTTTATTCGGAGCCTCCGTTTAACCTGTGTGTGTGTGCTCTCCAGCCAGCGCCTGTCCTCCGCCGTTCACCACCTCAGCCATTTGGGTGATGTGCTTCACCCAAGCTCTGCAGCCGGTCGGATCACCATGTTTCCTCTGCTGTCAGCCTGCCTGCCAGCCTGTTCTCCTCTGTGAGCCTGCTCAGTCAGCCTGTCTGCTGCAGTTGCCAGCGCCCCCGGTCTCCGTGTAATAGTGTGACAAGTAAGTGCTACAATTTCTTTTGTGCGTCTCATTCATTGCCGCACTCTAAAATGCTAATACCCTTTTCCCTTCATTTTCAGATTTGTTTAGATACACTGCACTGTAAATAAAGTCTGCATTCACTTCAAACTCCTATTTCTGAGTCCACTCCTTGAATCCAGCCTTTGGCTCGACCTGATAACTATGCTGTGTCTTGTATTTTTTTTTTCTTTTGCCATCCAGATATTCATAGTTGTAGAATCTATCAAATAACTGATTCTCCATTGTCAGCTATTCTTATAATCGTTTCATCGGTATAAATACTTTTGTAAAAAACTCTAAATTCTCTGAATTGAACTGTTGCTGTTGAGTTGTTTTCAAATAACTGATTGTTTTCGTTTCTGGAAGTAAACTAAATATCTTGTATTTGTGGGGAAAAATAAATGTTATTATTAGTCTAGGAGAGTAATCATTGCAGTTCTGCTTTGCTGTTGAAAAAATTTGCTCATCTGCACTTACCGTTGTCTTTTTATCTGCCCTCTCCAATGCAGCATTTGTCTTTCTTAACCCTAAAGGAGTTGAAATTGTTAAATGAATAATTATAAAACAGGTTCAGTTCTACAGAAAATTGGACATTGTTCTTCAAGAATCTTCCACATTGTATGCTTTTGGTATTCTCTCATCCCTCTCCTATCGCCTCTCCTTTCCTTTCCTCCATCTCCAACTCCTTCATCTCCTTCTTGCCTTCTGTCCTTTCACCTACCACAAACATCACTCCATTATACGACTGAACTGTTTTGTGATCCAGTTGTTCCAAGTAGCACACTGAATTGAATTATATTTATACAGCACCAAATCACAACAAAAGTTCCCTCAAGACCCTACAATAATACAAGCAAACAGAGAAAACCCCAACAATCATATGACCCCCTATGAGGGAGCGCTTTGGCAACAGTTGGGAAAAAAAAAACAACCTCTCTTTTAACAGGAAAAGACCTGCAACAGAACTAGGCGGCCAGGGAGGGGCGGCCATCTGCTGTGACCAGTTGGGGGTGACGGGAGGAAGTCATTAATGGTATTAAGACTGTCGAGGGTTTGAGGCGGAAAAAAAAAGTCTTCAAATCCACCTCGGAAGTGTTCCATACACCTTTACCTTTTACAGAGGAGATAAAATCATTTTGTAACTCTCTTGTTTTTTGATAATTTTACTGATTAAAAATGTTGACATAGTCATCGTCTGCTGTGTCTGAACATAAGTTCTGGGATAAAGCTAAATTCCCTTGAATAAATAAGGCTTAATTAGTTAAACGGATCACTTATAAATAAATACTAATTAGAAAATTATAAATAATAATTATAAAATAAGAGTTAGAATTACTCCACTTCACTGAGTTATGTAATGTACTGAGAAGCTTTGGGTGCACTTTATTTCTATTTCTTTCAGTATTTCAAACCCTATATTTCCTATTACTGTTTACTAAAAATATGTAATAAAATGTATCCAAATACATGAGTGCAGTTTTTCACTCACTTAAAACGAGTGCAAACTGTTACCTCAGGATTACTGGGTAGATTTTATAGGTTGTTCTTTTTTTTATGGTGTAGCAGGTATATTAATGTGGAATTAATGGGAAACAGCATTAATAGTTACCTTTATTCCTATAGTATTTTTAAATACACGTTAAAAAAGGATTAAGAAAATCTACAAAAAAAGATCATCTAAAAATAAATAAATAAAAAAAGAAAAATAATCTTAAATTTCATTTTAGAACAAGTAAGTGTGAAAAAACAATGAAGTATTTATTTGTCATTCTGTGCTGTACAATATATTGTAGAAACTCCAGGTTGTCTCGATGTTGAAGGCTAAACTGTGGCCCAGTGTAATACTGACACACTGTAATTGCTATAGATTTACCAGCAAAAATGTTAAACATGGCATGACATGCAATTTTGAATTTTGCATTCACTATAACATTTATATGTGTTGTGGTGGGATTGGAGAAGTGAACATTAAAAGCAACTATAAGCTCTGATTACAGCATGCGAGTGAATTTGTGACTGAAGGACAGTCATAGAAATATGTAAGCCCCTTTCGCACTGAACAAAAATCCAAATCATATCCACTAACATCTTGCATTCATCTTCAGTGGGAAAGTGTATAGCATTCCTTCCTGGGTGAAATGATGTCAAAGTAGTCGGGGGTATGTATTTGCATCCCCCCTCCATCATCAGGAAAAATTACACATTAATAGATGCATTCATTTTTGCTCACTTCTCTTTTATAGCACAATGCTATGATGAGTATCAAAACTGTTGTCTCCACCGGTGAATTATAAAACTCTTTGTCATTTCTGTCTGTCAGCCAGAGACTGTTGTTCAGTAAATGCTGGGTTTGAAGAGACTAAAAGATTATTTTTTTTCTTCAATAAATAGCATAACAGTGTCTCTGGCCAGCAGGCTGTTTTCTCACACCTTTGTCATGTCAAAGTTGACTCACCTTGAAAGAGAAAAAAAAATGGAAACAGGAACATAAACTCGACCGGCCATTTGGACAAGAGTCAGTCGCATTTTTTAGCCAAGTTTAAATAACATGTATTTATCTGTTTGGTGGTTAAAGTTGATGAATTTAAATCTTAAAAATTGTTCTCAGCAAAGCTTCAGTCAAAAATGTTTGACAAACAGTAGTCCCTGTATGCGTTTTGGTGTAAATACTAACTGCAACACTGGAAACAGATACTATTCCTGGATGTTACACAGCAGCGTGGAGCTGCTCTGTCGTTTAGGCTCTGCTCCTTATATGTGATGAAATTTGCCTGCAGTCATGGCCTGCGGCTATGGCTGCCCTAGAGACAAAAGAAGACGGGCTGCCACCATCATGTTTAACCACCCCTGACACATCATCACCCTTATTGTGCCTCTCAATCTGAACACACACAGTAGCAGCAGCAGTAGTCCAGGGCAGCAGTGCTGGAGCACCATCTGTCAGCCTGGTGTCAAGTGGCCCTTGTCTCCAGTGATTATAAGAGCTCCTGCTGCCTCAGGTGGTCCGTGGACCAGCACACCCATCTAGAGGGCCAGGCCAAGCCATATGGTCTGTGGGGCACAAGGGGGCACCCAGGGGAGGTAGATCTCCTCCTCTTGCCACTGGACAGTACAGACAGCATCCACAGCCCACACTCATGACTGTCTGCTGAAATGTTCTAGTCAGGGTTGAGATGAGGGTGAAGGACTTGACAGATATTATTCAGAGTTTCTGAAAGAAGCTGAAGAAAAGTGTCAGATAGGAGGACAAATCACTCAGGTCAAGGCCAGCCTCTTATTGCTTTCATATTATAATCATAGGACAAACTTGTGGATGTCTAGGGTCATATTAAGGGCAATCCAGATAAAGGTCTGTATTTAGAAAGTTTGGTAAGGCCGGATTTTTCACACCTGACTTTCAATTCAATTTTATTTATATAGCGAAAAATCACAACAACAGTCACCTCAAAGCACTTTATATTGCAAGGTCTACAGTAATACAGAGAAAACCATAACACTCAGACAACCCCCTGTGAGCAAGCGCTTTGGCGACAGTGGGAAGGAAAAACTCCCTTTTAACAGGAAGCAATTTCCAGCTGAATTAGGCTCAGGGAGGGGCGGCCACCTGCCTCGACCGGTTGGGGTGAGGAGGGAAGACAGGACGAAAGAAATGCTGTGGAAGAGAGGCAGAGATAATACCTCATTCTGCATTCTTATTCACAGTTTTAGTCTGCTTTTCCTCACATTAATATATCGTGTACAGATTTTCACATGTAAAATTCAATTTAACAACTAATATTACAGTTATATTGCACAGTCTATGCTATTAATGCAGATTCTTTGGCAAGGGTGATGGGGCAGACTATGGGACTAAAATCAACAACTATTCTTTGCATATGTGCATAGATACACATTTCAGCCTAAATAATATCCTGACAGGCCAAAGGTAAAGTGAAATTTTAAAAGACAAGGACTACCAAAAGTTTATTTATATCATTAAGCATCAGTAGATTTATAAAATCTAGTTTTGATAAGTTTCACATACATGAATCACAAATCACTCGTAATATAATTGTATTAGCAAATCCAGTTGAAGAAATGAATGTTTTGTATCAGTGTTTCCTGTTTTTGACTAGTGGACAATGAAAAGACAATGATCATATTTATAGAGAGAATAACACGTACTAGCACTGCAACAGGAAACAATAAAATCTCAGCTACTTCCCGTACTTACACTAAAAGGTTGCAAATAAGCATCATCCTGTACACACATAGCAAATAAATGGAAAAAACAACACAGTGTCTCATTAAGGTGCGCTGGGCCTTAGAACATATTAACTGATTTTTCAAGTTTTCAGAACTCTGCTTTTAAGACGGAGTAACATTCTTCCAAAAGATATCCGCTCATTCTGGGCTTTAATGATGGTGGTAGAGAACAAGGACTCTGCCAGAGGCTCCCAGCTGCATTTACTGGACAGGCCATTTGAAGGAATAGGGAAATCTGAAAACAGCAATTTCATATAATTAAACTAGTTGTTTGTATTAATAATTAGTTCTCGACTTTGCATTTGGACATTTTGCTGAAATGCAGATTGTCTCAATCATCAGTCACTCTTTGATACCTCCACAGAGCTAAGAGAAGAATTACTCTACGTCAGTTCACACTCAGAATTTTGGGACTTTTGGAAATGAGTGCACCTTGGGATTTAGAGAATTTCTTCTGTTTTTGTTTTTGTTTTGCCCAGCATTATATGAAAGTGTTTGATAATAATAATAATAATAATAATAATAATAATAATAATGAAAAGAAGAACGGGAATAATCAAATGGCCATTGTTACTGGCCTGGCACTGTGTCACATGGGTACACTGGTCTAACGGCTGCAGTGGGCCTTTTTCCCCGACTGCTCAAAACGCAAATACAACTCCATATTTCCATTAAAGATTCTAATATGTTTGAGAAGACTGCTGCAGGTGTGATCTGTCCACTCCTGGCGTGTTTACGCCGTTAGTAGTCACTTACTAACACAAGAGGGCGTGTTGGTGTGCGTCTGGGCGGCTTCGAGGGTCCCGGCCTGTCAACGCTCAGATTTCGGGCTTTCTGTTGAAAACCGAAGCTTGACTCGTCTGGTCATATTTTTCGTTAGGTTTCGTTACGGTCCTTTTGTCTGTCCAAAGAACGCTGACGGGCGAGTTAGAGCTGCTTTTTGTGTTACAAAACGCTGCCAGCAGAGCCGTTTTCTGAGTTTCTCGAAGGTTCCCATTTCAAGGATTTTAAAAGAAAAGAAAGTTTACGCCTACACGTGTCAACAGCACAGACAGCCCACGGACAACCAGACAGAAATATATTCTAAATACATATGTCCACATAATTGTGGCTATAACTGCACACTGACAGTCGCTTTAAATCTGTGTTTGAGCGTACTCAACAGTGTGCGCCTGGCGACTTTTCGCTGTGGCCTACTATATGTTCCATCACAGAGAAGGTAAAATGTATGTGAAGCTTTGCTTTACTGAAATAATATACCGTAACGATTAGCTATATGAACAATAAGCAGCTTTGCTGAAAACTAGAGTAAAATGAGAGAAAATTAACAGATCAGAAAAGGGCAAAGCAAAGCTGAGAAACAATTGATATGCAGCAATAAGTGTGCCAGTCTGTGTGTGTGTGTGTGTGTGTGCTGGTCAGGGTCTGCAGAGCCAATCAGCTGCTCATGCAGATGACGTGCTGATGTCCTACGTCAGCCCCGTCGCTTGTCAGAGTTCCACACACACTGGAAACACACACGTACACACACTCCCTATCCGAGCCGGACAGTGCAGCTCCTGGTCCGGCAGCCCGGCAGCGGAGGACTTACCCAGGCTTCCAGGCTCCGCAGCCCGCTGTGACAGTGGACCTAACATCGCCTTACTTTGTGGACATGGGAGACATGGGGGACCCGCCGAAAAGTAAGACGTGTGTTCGATGTTGGATGCCATGCTGGAACTTAATTCTTCTAAGAGTTGACTTAGTTACGTCGTGATCTCCGCAAAAACAATATTTGACTTTCCCCCATTAAACTCGGCACACA
>VVHJ01010471.1:7176-23500 GCA_015107715.1 Tylochromis polylepis
TATGTTCCCAATTGTTCTCTTTCATTTCAGAGAAATGTCTGTTGGGCAAAGTGATAATTGCATTCCTCAATGATTTCATGCTGAGACACAGAGTGACACTGAATCGCAGCCCACTTATTCCAAGGGAGTGTGTTCTTTGGGAGGAAATGAGACAAAAACAATATGACAAACTCCATCGGACCCCGTTCTTTGACATAAAAGTCCGCATTCTCCTCTCTTGCACACGCGTGCGTTTATTCCCCCCAATGTCCTCTTTGATTTCGCAGACCTAAATGTCGCTGAGTCAAGTTAGTTCCAACAACACAAATCTCTTGCTTTCTGGTTGTGAGGAAACGGTTGTTGCAGACACAGAGCTCGCTGCTTCCCCAGCTAACCATATCAGAGAAGCAGCCTGAACATCAGTGAGCGAGTACCTCTTTAGAATTAATCCTCAGGGGGAATGAATGCACCAATGCATGAGGATTACTTGCTTTTAGGGCTTCTGATGAAATTCAAATAACAAACGCTTGCACAAAGTGTCCTGGAAAACACTTGGCGTTTCGTAATATCCTGCTAAACATGCAAATATTCGGTGGAACGCTGCACAGTGGTCTGTGCCTCATTTGATTTCACAGTCTTTATTGATATGATAATCAAGTGGTCAGCTAATGGTAATTAAGCTCAGTCGGTGAGGTTGGATCATGGTTGTGGGAAAGAAAAAATAAAAATACTCCTTTCATCCTTTTACTTTATATCCTCTTCCCACAGCAGCTAGTCGGTCACTTCTGAGGGACTGTATTTCTAACAGCCCCCCACCTGTTGGCCTAGATGCTAATTTCGCAGGTCTTGAAGCTGGCGGCGACGAGAGCACCAACATACTAAAGTGGAAAATAAGGCTTTGCCTACATTACATCAAGACCTCAGTTGATTTTTGTGCTTTTTCTGCATTCAGCCCATGCCCTCCTTCGTTTATGGATTTAGTTCAGTTTAAAATTCAGCCTGGCTACTGGATGCATAGCGGTGGACAACTTATTCTTGTATTATAACAAAAATAACACTGCGCTGTATTGTTGCTCTCTGTCTGCGATAGCCTAAGTAGGCTTGTTGGTGAGGCCCACAGTCAAATTCTTCTTTGTCTGTGTGTTATTGTCTGTGAAAGCACCAGCCTTGTACATGGATTAAATGGAAATTGCAGTGTGTGTGTGTGTGTGTGTGTGTGTGTGTGTGTGTGTGTGCGTGCGCAGAGGATTGCTGACTTAAGCTGTAATACATAAAGAGGTTTGGATGAGGGATGGTTTAAAGAGCAGGCAATAGTCATAATGATGACTTAAAGCAAAATTGGCCCAACAAAAAAAATGTTTTACTCATGCATGCAAGTCCAGCACTGCTTTGAACGCTGTAGCCAACAGTGTCTGCCAACCTCAGTGTCACATTGAAATCAATAGTGGCTAAAATATACGATAGCATAACTTTGCTGCAGCGAAGAAAGCAACATTATAAAACTATATTGGTAGATTATGGTATTATGATCACAGTGTAATGCTTTATTATCTGCTTTCTTAATAAAACAGCGTTAAGTCTTCTTGTCTCCATGAATCCGCTTGACACAAGCAATGCGTCACCCTGTTTACACCACAGGAACTTTTCCCCACCACTTATCTTCACTCTCTCTCTCATACCTGGGAGAGAAACTTCAATATTGACCCATATCTCCTTCAGAATAATTTGGCTGCTATTTTTGTGTCGTGCTGAAAAAAAGAAAAAAAAATGCTCTGCAACAGTAGCTCTGACGCCTGAATCCACACAGTGTGTGACATTTTAACTAATGTTGTTCTGCTCAAGGCTGCGCAGCCCAGCATGGGTCAAACATCTCCCTTGTCTCTCTCTCAGTAATAAGAAATCAGCAGTAGAAACACTTTCTTTGCACCCAACAGTCTTATTTGCATGAGAATTGGAAGGATTTTTTTTTTTTAGTAAGGCTGTTTTCTGGCTTTCTAGGATGTGAAAAACACTAGTGTATGTCAAGTGGCAACCTCTCTTTGGAGTTCCTCGAATAGCCTTTTGAGGTTTGCCCCAAAATTGACTCATTCCTCGTAGACTTCCGTGTTAAAATGTTCAACAGCACTAAACATGTTTTCCAGCCTCATACAGAGAGGTTTTTTGGTCTCTATAGCTTTTTTTGTCCTCCTTCATGACTACTGTAAAAGGGCCACATTTTAATATAACTTACATCATTTTATCATTTTAGATGGTTTTTATTAGTGGTGTGACCACTTTGGCTGTCATTTCTTCTTTTCAGCAGTTTTACTAAAACACTGAGCTCACAGTTCTGCTTTTCTGTTAAGTACATTTTCTTTTAATCCAAAGGTACCATGTTCTTCTTTCAGGTGCTCCTTTTAGGGGATCATCTTCCTCCAGCTCACCCAATCCCTACCATCCTCCTCTGTCGCACCAACCCTCTGCATGTCCTCCTTCACTTCATCCATGAATCTTCTCTGCAGTCGTTCTCTTTTCCTCCCACCTGGCAGCTCCATTTTTAACATCTTTTGTCCAGTATATCCACTGTCCCCCCTCTGCACATGTCTAAACCATCTCAACCTTATCTCTCTGCCTCTGTGTTTGTGACTCCCAACAAACATCTTCGTCTCCTTCTTCTGCCTTTTTGTCAGTGCCACCGTTACCAAACTATACATCACAGAAGATCTCTTCCCTTTCACTCTTGCTGCTATCCTTCCATCACAAATCACCCCTGACACTCATCTCCACCCACTCCACCCTGCCTGCACTCACTTCTTCACCTCTCTTTTATGGCATCCATTGCTTAGAATGCTTGACCCCAGGTATCTGAACTCATCTACCTTCACTACCTCTGATCTGTGCATCTTCACCTTTCTACCTGCTTCCTTCTCATCACACACTTCCATTCTGTCTTGTTTCCACTGACTCATTCCTCTTATCTCCAGAGCATACCTTTATCTTTCCAGCCTCTTCTACCTGCTGCCTAATCTCACTGCTGATCATCAGTGTGTCTGCAAACATCATAGTCCATGGATACGCCAAAGTTACCATCTCATTTAATTAATATATCAGTAAATTATGGATACACCGTGGCAAACAAGCTAGCAGACTGTTAGCTGTTAATTCTCCAGCCTTACCTTCTCATTGAAATGTTGTCAGATCCATATTTGACAAAACTTAGTTGAACAAGGTAAACCTGTTCAACTGATTGTCATCACATATATCTAACAAATCTGTAACAAGGCAGCAACTTAGTGGATTTAAGCTTGTGGACATGGTTAAAACACCTGCTGCAGATCAAATTGGGATTTTCCCACACAGCCATCTCTAGGGTTTACAGAGAATGATCTGAGAAAAGGAAAAAAAATATCCAGTGAGTGGCAGTTTTCTGGATAAAGATGACTTGTTGATGCCAGAGGTCAGTGGAGAATGCTTTGAGCTGATAGGAAGACAACAGTGGTCAAATAAGCATTCATTACAGCCCTGGTTTGGAGAACAGCATCTCTGAACACTCAACACATCGAACCTTGAATTCGCCACAGCCTGCGCAAGTTTTGTTGCTGACCATGTCCAAATCCTTTTATGAGCACATTTGGGATATTGTGAAACGGGAGATTCACATCAGGGATGTGCAGCTGACAAACCGCCATCTGTGTGATGGTACCATGTCAGTATGGACCAAATTCTTTGAGGAATTTTTCCAGCACCTTGTTGAATCTGTACTGTGAAGAGTTAAGACAGCTCTGAAGACAATAGTGATTCCGACCCAGTCCTACCAAGGTGTACCTAATAAAGTGCCTAGTGACTGTAAATATGTTCTGTCTGTGAATTTGAGATTCTTTTAAGCCTTACGTAAAAGAGGTCGCTATCAATAACTGTTCGTAATGTTTTTATCACAAGTTCTATTTAAAAGTATAATTTATCTTAATGGAAAGCTGCAGCCGGTTGCCGCTGTGGCTCAGGTCTGTTCTTTTTCAGCAGCTGCTCTCACCACCCTTCTGCTCTCCCTTGGACTCTTTATTTGCTGCTCTTTTTCTTATTTTTTCCATCGCCTAGCCTTATCCCATTTTCTCCATTGCTCTCTTTTATTACTGTCCATTACATGCTCTTTTAATACCGCCTGCCCTTGCGTTCTTTGTCGTATTGGGTAGACGGACCCCTTGCTTTTGGCGAGGAATCAGCTGGAACCTGTTGTCCGTCATATTTCATGCCACATTGTGACCGGGATCCAGTTTTCAGCTATGAATACTCGTACTATGAATACTGCGCGTAATAGCACACAGTCATGGCCAAGGCCTTAACAAATGAAATAAGGGTTGCTAATACTCTGATATTACATTTTGGGACCAGTTTGGCTCATGAATGTTTGATGAGAATGTCCAATCATGCATAGACAGAAGAAAGAGATGAAGAATAGGAGAGGAGAAATTTAGAAGAGAGAGACAGGCAAGAGACAAATCAGGGGCTTGGAGAGAAAGTGAGGAGGAGAAGTGTGTGTGTGTGTGTGTGTGTGTGTGCGTGTTTGGGATGGAAAGGGGGAAGGTGGTGGTGGTGGGGGCAGTGATTACTTGCTGCTGAGGTAGCACTGCATTACACATGAGGATTTGGAATGGCCCAGATAAAGTAATCTATGATTAACTGGGGCGCGGCTGGATTGCCACCCTGCCAACAGCTGTAGTCAGGGGCGAATTACAAAATTATGGGATGTCCAAACATTTTAGATGCAGCAGGAAAAGTATTTCAGTACAGGAGGCGAGAAGGTTGGGTGGGATGGGAGTTATGCATGAGGTCAAAGGTGACAGCCAGCGGCTAGAGGAGAGAGTGGCAGAGGGCGCAGTGGTGCAATTAAGAGAAATTTTTTTGCAACCTTTGAATTTGGCTGAGAATTGTCGAAATGCTGAAATAGTCCTGGGAGGATTTTGGGGAGGTGAGCCGCAGGCCGGGGTCGCGGTCGGAGGAGTGATCACTGCGATGATTGCTGTAACAACTGTCCGACGGGATAACAAATCAAATTATAAAGATGGACACCCCAGCACAGACCCTGCTGCCGTCTGAAATTGATTGCTAGCACTAGGAGCTGATATTGCGTGGTCTGGTCTGTCATAGTCCATCAGGCATCATTATCACCGAGGGAACAGTAAACCTTATGCAGAGCTGAATGAGGAGGGAAACTTCATCCACACTATCCTGCTAGCAAATTAGACAGAAAACAACAACAACACAGACAGAACAGTGCTTTTTCAACTGTTTTTTTTTTATGTGTTCTTATCATTTCAAGGTCAAAATTAATTTCTGTTCAGGATGCTGTAGAGCAAAATTTTCCACACCTAAGCAGTGGCTAAATCCGGTCTGTTACTATTTTGTCTAAGTGTTGCAGGATTACCTTGATTGCAGTGCTCTTATGTCTTGTATTGCCTGTAAGTACAGCAGCAATCATCTTTAAATCATAGTTTGTAAGATATGAATCATCAAGAGGGTACAAACCCTGCCCACATTTGTCCCATCTTTCATCGAGTATCTGAGGGATAATAAAAGCATTTGTGCCTCTGAGGTATTACGATCGTGTTTCAGTATTCACTAGTTCTCCCAATCTAACAGTCAGCTATTTTTATTCTGCTGTGTGATTAGTCATTTAGCTGAAGCGAGCTGTCATTGGAAATCATTTTCATGTCTTTAGACAGTTCCTCAGTTCATCCAAATAACGAGTGATTTTGCCTGTGGGGGGAATAGGGTTCATATTTTATTGAGAGGCCAGACAGTTCCTCAATAACGTCACAAGTTTGATAATGTTCCGTGAAGTGAATGGACTTTGTGTTTGAGGCCACTTACAGAAAATGTCTGTGGCTCAAAAGATGGCTCATTACTTCGTTCCATGAGGTGTCTGAGCTCTTAAATTCTTTTCCAGGCCTGTCAGTCAGGGCTTTATACACCCCTGCAGCTAAAAATCCTAGCGGATAGGAATCCAAGTTGAACTTTAAGGTATTTATGGCTACATTAAATGTCACTACATCATAAAGCAAAGTTATTTTATAGGTAGACAGATCTGTTCTCAGCTTGTCTTTGAACCATGAGGAGTCTGCTTCCATGCGATCACACTTTGGCTCTGGTACTTCTTCCTGCCTCCTCATGCAAATCTCAGTTGTAGTACTCAATTTTGTACATTTATGGGGGTAACAAATCCACAGCTTTGGAGAGCCATGGTTTCAGTCCATACCTTGTAATTTAAGTTGGATCCAAAGGAGGAAATTAGGAAAAGAACCTCATTTTATCACAGGCATGATTACGTGATCCCGATGAAATTAATGAACAAAAAAAATAAACCAGATCATACTGATGCATTTATTTCCACTCTACTCTTTACTTGAGGGACCTTTAAACATAAATGCTTTAACAGCACAATCATCCTTTAACCAGGAGCTACCAACAACTCTAAAAGGCTAGCTAGCATCTTCATCTAAAACAACATGTAGGACACTTAAACTGTCTGTTCCAACACAAAGCTTAACTAGCAGAGTTGTCCCTGCAGTTACACGGCTAAAGGGAGTCCTCTCTTTTTCCTACTTGGTTGTCACATAATCCCTTTGATGTGTCTGTGTTTACGCCTATGAACTGAGTTTCTGCACTTAACTTTTCGTCACATGGCCGGCTATGTTAGTGAAGTGGGGTGGCATTGCGGCATGGAAAAAGGGAATCACAAGACAAGATTATTGAGGTTTGTATTGCAAGTTCACTAGCATTGCACCCTAAATACAATTCATACCAGCTATGATAGCACAGCTGGTGTGAATTGCATGCATTGCGGTATGAGTCTCTGCATGTGTCATCATGGCAAAATGTTGTTCTGGAAAACGTATTGCTGCTGGAATTACAGCAGAGGGTTTTTCCTGACTTAGGATGTGCCTTTGGGGGTGACAGTAAATGCAGCAGTAAGCACGAGATTGTGTTTATCAGTTGCGCAGATTCAACATAATTCTGTTCCTCTTTTTTATGACAGTTTGATAAACAAAAGCCTCATTGTACTTAAGTAAATGGAACCTCAATTAAAAAGATTTGAACACTGGTGATTTTCCTGTGGTTCTCAGTAAAACCTCTTTATGGGTGTCAAAAATTCCCATAAGCAGGAAAAAATAAACATGCAGAGGCAGTTTGGCGTTTGGCAGCTGTTTCTATGGCCGTTTGTCTGTCTGCTGACAGTATTTTGCAAGACACAATCATTTCTGAGGTTTAAAGATGGTTGTAGTCCCTGTTAGTCTTGAGTACACATGTAATGATGTAGTAGTGACTATTAAGCACTCTTGGTTTGGAATTCAAAAATGCATTCAGCTTGATGACTTCTCTCACATTATTTAGCGCACTGCTACCAGCTAAGTAGAAAATCTACTATATTTTATTTGCTGAGAGCCTGCAGTGTGGTGAAAATTACACATTTGCTCAAGGTCAATCCTACTAAGCCAGTGCTGTAAAAAGCCATTTTCAAGATATTCTATTATTCATCATTTTTAGCAGAATTGAAATTACGGCTTACCCACTCCACAGCCAATTTACTGCTTATTTCACAGGTTGCTGAAAGTCATCCTAATCAAAGATCTTGTGCACTTTGAAGCAGGTTGTCATCAACAGTTTGCATGATATCACTCCATGTATTCTTTCCTGAATCCTTACAAGAGGAAGGATACAACTGACTGTTCTTCATGGTAGAAAGCTTACATGGATTAGGAGCTTAGCCTTTCTTTTTGTAGATCCAGACTCTTGCATTATAACCGAAGAGTTTGGCCTGTTTTTTTGTTGTTGTTTTTTTTCATCTGACCTCAAAATATGTGCTTTAACAATGCCCCCACGTTATTTTTGTTGTCACTTTTTTGAAATGCAACCTCTTTTTCCCTACTCATTGTTACCAACTTAGGAAATGACAAAGGATCAAGGTCATGTGGACAAACTCAGTAGGAGAGGTTTTTTTCTGACCTTTTTGATCAGATATAAATAGATCTTCTGTTTGTTTATGTATATTGTAAGATGGAAAATACATTTTGTGCAGTATTCAGTGCTACTGAAATGAAGAACCTCTCACCAACATGCTCTCATGAACAGTGTTTCTACAATTTGCTGTCACACAGTCACATGCAATTAAGAAAGAAAGTTTTGTTCCATATTTCTGTCCAAATTTATGAGACAACTTGAATTCATGTAAGGATTATGGATGTGTCTTTATTACTCACTGATAAGTGGAGTCAGATTTTTTACTTTTTTGGGTAAATTCAGTTCTTATAGTTAGTCGATTTGTTAGATACAACAAAAGTTGTTATGTGGTATGAGCAATAATTCACATTTAAATGTATCTACAGAAACCTATTTTAAACCAGTAAGCAAAGGATTTCTATTTGCTTTCTTCTGTTTTTGGTATGTTTATTTATGAATAAAGAGGACAACTGCACACATACACACATATTACGTAAAAATGTGGGCAACTTGTGTTGAAAAAATGATTTTCTTTCATACATCAATCCAAGATCGTGTTAATGAAGTGTTAAATTTTTAATGACCCAATCTCGTTTGGATTCCAGCAGCCCTTTGGGTTCATCTCGCAGCCCCAAATTTAAATGAATACACAATAAAATGACTGCTTTAAATCTTCATATGAACCTTTTCATTTTTTTCTGACCTTAGCAGGCTGGTGGATATTGGGGTTCACTGAAAGCAGCATTTTGATCAGTGGATCATATTAAGAATATATGGATGTCGTTAAGAGACTACCATACACGCCTATATTTAATATATCTGAAAGCATTCTCAAACCTGCCAATCAAGATTATGGGAAAGGTTCA
This sequence comes from Tylochromis polylepis, assembly GCA_015107715.1. Classification (NCBI taxonomy): domain Eukaryota; kingdom Metazoa; phylum Chordata; class Actinopteri; order Cichliformes; family Cichlidae; genus Tylochromis; species Tylochromis polylepis. Next base: position 15,996 of record VVHJ01010471.1, read on the forward strand.
GACACCAGATTTCAGTTAAGTCCTTGTTGAAGCTGAGGAGCTGCATGATAATTAGACTTGCTCTTTACTCTAATCTGTAAAGCTGAACAAATCTGTTAAGAACTTGGTGTGTTCTCAGAATACTGTAAACTAATATGAGGGAAGCCACTGTTGCTCTGGATATGTAATCTATTTTCAGTGACATCTGTGCCATAACTGCTACTTTACTGGCAGGTAGAGCTGCTTCTGGGACCCTTCTGAAATGCACTCCAGTGCATCTGGTGGAATCGTAAGCATTGTCTTGAGTGGGCACGATCAGTTCCAGTGGCTGTGTCAGAACACACCGCAGCTGTGCCTGGTGTATTTTAGGGTTTACTTACAATTGCAGCAGTTGAAGCCATTTTATACCACAGTCAGTACAAAGATCAGTGAGCCTGCTCCCACTGAGACTAAGATCCAGTTAAGTGTTTTTGGACATTTAACCCTTTTTTTTGTGTTTTTTTTGTTATTTTGTCTCTGTACACCACCACAGAGGATCTAAAATTGCACAACCAAGATGTGATTGAAGTGCAGACTTTTAACTTTAATTCCAGGGTTTTTATAAAAGTACTGCATGAACTGTTCAGGAATTACAACCATTTTTATAATACAATTCCCCATTTTCAGACGCTCAAAAGTAATTGGACAAACTAACATAACTTTAAAGATAAGGATTATTTTTAATACTTGGATGAAAATCATTCCTGGTTCCTGCTTTGAGATGCTCTGCTAGGCCTTTACTATAGCCACCCTGAATTGCTGCTTGTGTGTGGGTCTTTGACTTCAGTTTTGTATTTAATAACTGAAAAGCATGCTCTGTTGGGTTGAGATCAAATGTCTGACTTGGCCATTAAAGATGAGCTCATTTCTTTGCCTTGAAAAACTTTCGGGTTGCTTTTGTGGCATGCTTTGGGGATCATTGTCCATTTGCACTGTGAAGTGCTGTCTGTGGCTGAATGTGAGCACAGAGTATAGCCCTGCACACTTTACAATTCATCCTGCTGTTGCATGATCAACAAAGACATGCCCATACCATGACACTGCCTCCGCCATGTTTGACAGATATTGTGGTTTGCTTTGGATCATAAGCTGGTTCTCTCCTTTCATACTTTTCTGTTCACATCAATCTGTACAACTTAATCTTTATTTCACATCTCTTCAAATACTTTGTTTCTAGAACCGTTCAGGTGGAAAGGGGAATTTTTGCTTCCCACTTTTGACAACTGCTTGCTAACGGTGGGCTGTCTGATTGTTGGTGTTTTCTCTGTATAACCTTAAAATATAAAGTGTCTTGAGGTGACATTTGGCCATATTCAAATAAAATTTAACTGATTAGAAAACTGAATTAATTCCTAAGGTTTTTGTTTTAAAAAAAACAGTTTTTTTTAATGATGGCTTCCTTCACTTACATCTACATCTCTCTGGACCTCATTCTCCACATTCCAGGAAACAGCTACAAAATGCAACTTCAAAACTTAGAATAAAGTCCAGATCTTGCATTTGCTTCATTTGTCATGAAATAACAAGGGAACAGGCCTCACCTGGTCATGAAAATACTTGTCAGTCCAATTGCGTTTGAGCCTCTGAAAATGGAGCACTGTGTATAAGAATGGATCCAATTCCTAAACAGTTAATGCAAATTTGTCAGACCCCTTGAATTCAAACTCTGCACTTCAATCACATGCTGGTTGTTTGATTTAAAATCCTTGGTGGTGCAGAGGCAAAAATACAAAACTATGGGTCATTGTCCAAAAACTCATGGACCTAACTCTACATTCAGGTCCATACGTTTTTGGATAATCATAATGAATAGTTTTCATTATTAGGACATTGAACATACAGAATTTATTTTAACATAAATTAATCTACACAGGAAGCTTTCCACTTGTCTTTTTTTTTTTTTCTTTTAACCAAACCTGGAAGTGCTAATACTTTGGAACTCTCCTAATTAAAAAAAAAATGAATGTATTCAAGTTTTTATTTTAAGCCAACATGTCTTGAGTCAGAATTATTTTTTTTAGCATATAAAGCGGTCCAAAAGATGAGTTGTTTCGACTAAATTCCTGCATGACTTTTTTTTACAGTGCATAAATTTGCGCCCCGGTGTAGTCATCAGGAGACGTGGTATCTCTGTCAGCAGACGGATGACACACTTGATGTGGCTGTATCTCTCGGTTTTTAGATTTAGTATTTTGGTGCCTGGATATTAAAACCCAAACAGGTTTTGAGGATTAAAACTGTCTGTTTTACAACTCAGAATAAGAAACTTGCTACCAAATGTAATCTCGTTGATTTATTCTGTGCCAACAGGCAAGAAACCTAGTTATTGTGTGGCGAATGCCATCACATGGTGCTTTTTATGATGATAAAAAAACACATTTAGTTGCCATCTTAAACGCTGCAAAGACACAGACTTGCAGTTTTATTTTATTGCACATTTTTCCTCCTAAACTTTTACTTTTACCCCTAAAAGTAAAAATACTCATTCAGGTTAAACCATTAAGGCAATAAAACTCTGATATTTCCTAGTTATTATTATGCAGTAAGTCTAATGGGATTGACTTCCCACCTTCACAGAACAACATGTAGCTTAACCACTTTGTCTCTCATCACCACTGTGGCAGCACTGTTGCTCCTACCCTTTAAAGGTTTATGTAAGTGAAGCCAGAGTCTCTTTATGAAATAACTCATCATTCTTGCTGATTTGTGATCTCTTTCCTGATTGGAATAAATTGGACTGATTGAAGGCGATGTAATTTCTGAAAGCAAGAAGTAGATTAACTTGTTAAAAGCAAGTGATTTGATGCATAAGTGACTTAACATCAAGAGTCAATCACAATTATGCTCTCAGTAAGCAATCAGAATAACTGAGGATGAGGAAGCAAAGTTGGCAGTGCTCAAAGCCGCATGCAGTTGCTTATTTGTTATAGGTTTCTGAAAATCTGTGTAGTGCAAGCTTTGCCTGTTTTGTGTAATTAGCTTCAGGTATTTAGCGGAGATGGATCTGCTTTGACTAATCAGTAATCAGAGAACAACTCAAAGCAAATCTAGGTTGATTTATTTTCTCTAGAACTGTCTTCATCATTGCATTGTTTTTTTTATTCCCTGAAACTGGTTACCAGTAATTGGTTTCTTGTGCCAAGCATTGTATTCCTCACTGTTCTGGCATTAAATGAGTAACACCAAACCAACAGATAGTCTCATTCATGTCTGTGTAATTACAATCAGTGTAGGAGTGTCTCTGAATAAGACCCACCAGCAGCACCAGAGAATAGGACTGCCTTGACAAAGCACTGACATCTGTGGAACAGGCAAAATCCATTCATACCCCCTAATTCTTATTTTGCAGGAGCTATCTCACTGAGCTTGCTTTTGTGCTGGTATAATTACTTAATCTGAGCACTCCTAGGGTGAATTACTTTGTGTGCAGAAAGCAAGCACCATTGCTTTGAATCAAGCTCCCAAAGGGGAATTGAGGCTAGGTTTAATTTTACTGTTTTAAAGTTGCAAATGAATGTCCATTGTCAAAAGGGACTCACATATGTGTGTGTGCTTCTCTCCAAGCTGCAGCATATTTTTGATTTTCATCATCATTATTATGGAAATAAATACAGTATGTTCAGTTTAGAGTAAGATTTAACCCCTCCTTTGTTTCCCTACGTCTTTAAAGGATTTCATGGATGGTGTAGGGAATGATCCACAGTGCATTAGTGCGGAGTGTGTAGTGTGCTGTTTTCTGTTGTTTGCTGTTTATAATGGGCCTGAGCAACACTTAACTAGAATGGAGGCCCATCAAGGCAGACTGATAAGGACCTAGGGATCCACCATAGTCAATTACTGCAAAGTGCCAAGTTCAACTCAGCGGGCTTTTTATGAAGTACACCAGTTGAGTAAACAAATTAATCGTACGGCTGTGGTTCCCCAATCCAAGCATGCGACCCAGGGCAATCATACATCAGACAGAGTGAGCGTCTGTCTCCACCAGGAAGGGTCCTACTATTAAAGATAGGCAACCACATAGGACTCATTAGCTATTGGCCATCGCACTTATTCTGCTTCTCGACTGCACTGTTCTCTTTTAATAGCTTTTAACACCCCGACACTGCCTTTGTATGAAGATGGAGGTGATGTTTAAGAATTCTGCTATTTCCAAATGCCTTGTCAGCATAGCAATGTCGATAAAACAAAGTGAATAGAAAAAGCTTGTCCTGCTAAAATGTACCATTAAAATAAAAAGAAATATATATAAAGTTGGTGAATTGATGCATGAATTTGTGTTTTCTGTTCAAATGGAACAAGGAAGCAGTTGTTAAAAAAGTTCAATATACACTATATAACCAAAAGTATTCAGTCATCCATCCAGATCATTGAATTCAGGTGTTTCAATCACTCTCATGGCCACAGGTGTATAAAGTCAAGGACCTAGGCATGCAGACTGCTTCTGCAAACATTTGTGAAAGAATGGGTTGCTCTGTGAATTCCAGCGTGGTTCCATGATAGGAATGTGCAACAAGTTCAGTCGTGAAATTTCCTCTCCACTAAATATTCCACAGTCAGCTGTTAGTGGTATTATAACAAAGTGGAAGTGACTGAGAATGACAGCAACTCAGTCACAAAGTGGTAGGCCACATAAAATCACAGAGCACGATCAGGATGCTGAGATGCGTAGTGTGCAGGGGTTGCCAACTTTCTGCAGAGCCATTCGCTACAGACCTCCAAACTTCATGTAGCCTTCACATTAGTTTCATGGAAGGACTGTGTTTATGGTCAAATAGACACGCGCCTAAACCTTGTGGAAAGCCTTACCAGAAAAGTTGAATCTGTTATATCTGCAAACGATGGGCTGGCATCATATTAAATGAATGAGATGGCACTCAAGTTCTTGCGTATGAAAGCAGATGAGCAAATACTTTTGGCAGTACAGTGTATGTTGGTGAAATCTTCAGCTAGTGGAAGATTGTCTAAAACCCCTCTAAAGCGGCATCCACACTTGGAAGCATGGGCAAAATAATTGTCAACGAAATGGGCGGGACCCAAAATAAACTTTTCTCAACTTCCATGTTAGTGATCAAAGCAATTGCTATGAGATCACAGGATACCACTGCTTGAGATGCAGCCTGGTAGTAAATACCATAGAGGGTTACCTATGCAATCAAACCTTGAACTATCTAGTTGCAACCAGCAGCTAGCTTCAAAGGGATAAACACCAAGCAAATGGCCTGCAGTGTGGATGCAGGTTTAAACAAAAAAAATTAATTAAAAAAAAAAACACATCAAATAAAACAGGAAAACATAAAATCAATAGGGTACATACATTTTAAGTTATTTTGTTCTCCCTCCAACACAGTTATTTACCCGAGACTTTCTCTCTTCATTATCTTATTGATGACAGCTGATGCACTACTACAACTTTAATCTTTCCATTATTGGAACCAACTCAAAATGAGACTTTTAACTCATAGTTAAACACTTTTAGAGCCTCTTGGAGTGAGAAAATATAAGGTTAGTAGTCAGATCCCAGGTCCCGGCTTCCCTAGATAATGACTGTAGCTGTTGCTTTTCAGCCTCCTCCACCCCCAGTAATCACCATAATGCAGTCATCTCCTACACCAGAGAGGGCCACATAATATGTCTCTGCATGAGAATATTGGCCCAAAGTTATCTACAATTGCAATCACATTACCTCAAGTCTAAACTAAGTTATAAAATTGCAATGCTTAAACAGCAGTTTGTCCAAAACTCTAAGGAACACAAGTTATTTGTTGAGTTTGAAATGTTTCGAATACATTATTGTCTATTTCAAGTTCTGGAACAATATGTGTTTGTGTAGCCGCAAAATCTAAAGTAAAGCTTTACTGCTGGCAGGTTTAGGCCATATTTGGCTTATTGATAATAAATAAATAAACACAGCAGTGCGCCACAGAGAAAATCTATTCATAATTGAATGAAAATATTCAGAATCTGGGATTTCAATTAATAAGTAAAATCATCTGATAATAAATCAAATGATTTTCATAATAACCCGATTTCCATTCCACCAAAACATTTTGATTTGATTTTCATTTCCCTCGTATACTTATCCGCACAGCGCCTTTGACAGCTTAGGCATCAGGGCACCCATTCCTTAAACGATTACCTTTTCCCATTATTTTCTCCCTATGAGTAATTATCTTGGTTATTTAACAATTTTATCTGCTTTTATCCCTGTCTGGTCTCTGCTCTGCTGTGAAAAGGTTACGTCACCAAGCTGTGCGCCCAACAGGATTTAGCAACATTTTAATCTGAATCTGACGACAGCTGGATGGATGTTGTTTTCTGCTGGCGGTCATAAATCTGATCCAAACCACACCTTCGTAATCCCAGTGCAGAAGGTTTGGAGTGTTTACAGTGAGATTATGTAACCTTTCAAAGAACAACTCACAAATGCTTCCTCCTCATTTCATAAACAGCCTTTTAGCTTAACTCGGCACACCTCGCAGTTTTGCTGCTGTGGTCTTACTTAGTCTGGCATGACTTTGGATAGATACTACTAGTGTTGCTCTACATTTCAGCATCTTTATCTCATAACTATCTCTGTTTTGCTAAAGTTGAATATCCTTATTTAACAAGTAATAAGCAATTTTTACAGGATTATATTTTTATACTGAAATAGATTGTCATGAATGTTTATTGCTATGACATAAAACATAAAACTTGCTCAGGGCATTTAAAATGTTGTTCTTCAGAGGAATGCAGATAATTTTACCATCAACATGAAGCCAATTAGATGTTTCCCAATGCTGCATCTCATCAGTAATTTGCTTGAGGATTGAGAATAACAGATCCTTAAATGTAGCAGGTCCAATGTCTGAATGTCCTCTGTGCCCATAAAATATTAACACTACAAATCCAAGGCATGCACTTACTGGAGTTGCCACTGATCAAAGTGAAATCTTAATTTACTCAGTGGAAAAACTGATAGCAACCATCATAAGCACATTGGTGTGGGCAGGTCTTTGAGTTGTGACGTAACGGTTCCTGTTTTCTCTGTGATCCTCTCAGTCGGGATGACCCCAACGAAGGTCACAGGGCGAAGCGCATTGGTCGGGTAATAAAGTTGTTCTTCATACCTCAAGTGTTACTGTGTCGAGGTGTTTGACCTCTTTTTGATCCTTTCATTCTCAAATAAAATAACATTTCCCAGAATTCCTACTGGTTAAGTATTCAGCAATCAGTGTAAGGATCAGTGTTATCGATTTTATGTCAGTCCTTTCCAATTTTAAATTTGATGAATGAGTGTTGAGGTCAATCTACAGTATTTTTCCTTATATAATATCCACAGCTTCAATAATATATTTATTTGCTTTGCTTGGACATTTTGCTGTTTTTTTTTTGTTTTTTTTTTTTTTTTTGGGGGGGGGGGTGTAAATGACCCAGATTATTTCTTCTATTTGATATTTTTCAGATACTTAAATCCCTGAACGAATTATACCTAATAATATACACTA
>VVHJ01010471.1:27412-41823 GCA_015107715.1 Tylochromis polylepis
AGGAAACTCGACAAGTGTTGGACAAAAGATGTGCCAGGCCTAAAAAAAACGATTTTCAGCAAATGAACAGCATCTGAAAATTATGTCCTTAAGAAACAGGAAAAAAATACAGTAAAGACTTGACACAGGACCCAAGAGATGCTCTGGGCCTTCTGTTGATCCATGTACTATTACCCAGAGTCTCATAGGAAATGGTCTCAGTAGAAGGGTCATACCAAATATTGACTGTCACGCTTGTTAGACATGCATAAACTCTTGTTTCTGCCTTATTTTTATTTTTTTTTATGTTTGCTGCAAATGTTTCAATAAATCACAGCTTCAGTTGTTCATTTTTCTAGCAAAATATAAAGAAATGAGGGGTGGCTCAAATGACTAACAGTCTTCCCTGTTTTGCACAGTATTGTATATTCAGGTGGATGAGGACTTGCAGCTCAAGTTTAGAATAAGAATAATTTTTTTTAGATTTATGTACAACTGCAATACATTCTACATTAATAATCTGACTTTGGACGCTATAGAAAGAGAGCCAGCAGTAATATATTCAGCCTACCAGCGTTGGTTACTTTATTGTTGATTATTTTCACAGCAGGAAACTGCTGTTTTAGATTATAGCAGAAACACTGTAAAATTACAGTTCCATGCTGGAAAACCAATAAACAGTACTTTGCTATGATTTAACAGGAGAGATTGTTAGCCGCTAGAAGACGAAGCCACCTGATGGAGAACAGCTGTTTTACTCTAACACTGGCGCTTGTCAGCCGCTGTTAGATGAAATTCTATTAAATTTAGTTCACAGTTCAGCCAGTTTGCCTTCAAAATACCTGCAAACCTAATTGCATTCTCTTCAGCCTCAGCCGCTCTTTACGTTTCATGCTAATTAGCAAATACGAGCACGCTAATAGGCTAAGCTACTTAGAGAAGATGGTACCTTTTTATTTAGCATACGAGTTAGACTACACTGCGCCACTAGTATGACTAGGGTTCCAGTTTTCCAAACATGAGATTTCTCTTGTGCTCATGTCTGCTATGCATGAAAGCTAAACATGAATAAAGATGAAGAGGAAAGAATGGGAGAGGAAATAGGTCTCATCACAAATAATTCACTATGCTTGGACTCTAGTGCCTCAGGCTGGGAATGCACCCAAATCTCTCATTTCACACACGCATCACACAAATAAAGACTAAAACATGCGCAGTTACACACTAAACACAAACAGGGAAAGAAAGAGATGAGAGGCTGGTGACATTCATTGCTCAGAAATTCCCAGCATTGACGCTTACTTTGTGTCAGTTATGAATTGCCTGCCCGAGGACAAATTCATACCGTATCTCATATGAAATATTTAGATACCATCTTTGAGAGGGGATAAGAAAAATAAACAAACGAACAAAAAAACAAAAAACCTTGCAAAAACACTTCTTATCTTTCAGTATTATGGCCTCTGGTTTACTTCTTCGTCTGTTGTATTTCCAGTTGAACTTCAGTGTTGCGGGGCAAATGCATTACATCTAATACTATCAAACAAAGACATCTCAAATCCACATATGCTGTGTGTGTATAAGGTCTGGACCCTTAACCTTTAACAGTCAAGCTTTACTATACAGGGAGGGAGCCCAGCTAATTCATTCCCAGCAGTCTGGCAAACTGCCCACAGTTAGCACACAATGGACTACACTAATGTAATGGGTCTTATCTACTAGGCAGAGCGAACACAGAGAAGACTGTTGAACAAAATGGCCTGTAAATGCGGCTGATATTTAATTAAATGTAATCTTCTCTTTTTTTTTCATTTGCTCAGTCAATCGCCTGGTAAAGTGATTTAGATGCTTATGATCGCGCTCCTGTCTATTGACTGGAAGGGCAGCTTCAAGGAGATGAACAATAAATGTGCAGTGTATACCGAAAGAACACCGGGTCATGTTTATTCATAGGGGTGCCTTTAAAATAAATAACATACATGTTACACATCACGCTGCAGCAGGCTTTATGCTGCAGGAAGCTGACACTGTGTGTGATTTCTTACTGTTCCAAGCTATTTTTTTTCTACTGAATAACTACTTCTGTTTATGTATCCCTTAAGATCACCCCCATCGCCCTTTTTTTGTTTTGTTTTGTTTTAATTCACCCTTTTAATGCTAAGCCTCTAACTGCTATTGCAATTTCAGCAAAGCTGTGCAAGGCTGCAATTAAACCATGGTGCTGCAGCAGCTGCTGGTGGCTGTGTTCATTCAAGGCAATATCCTTCTGCCACACTCTCTTTTTTCCCTTTTTAGATCACTGAGCTCCATAACATCAAGAACATTACCCGGATGCCACGGGAGGCAAAAAAGCATGCTGTGGCGATCATCTTCTGTGACGACACGTCCAAGACATTTGCCTGTGAATCAGGTAAAGAGCCTTTTTTTTTTCTTCCCAGGCAAAATTCAAAATTACTATTTTTTAATTTTTTAAATTTTTTTAGCCACTTCGGCGCAAGGACAGCACTGATTTTAAGTGTGTCGTTTCTTATAAATACACCGATAGATGTAAGGTGAGGACTGGCGGGGTGGTTTTCTGAAAAGTTTGAAAAGAAGTGGAAGCAGAGGGAGAAGTGAGAGGTTGAAGGAGAAAGACAAATAGAAGGAGTGAGATGAGGAAGGCAGCGGAGAACTGGAGTTTAGCCAAGTGATGCTCATTTGCCGCTATATTAAGAAGTGGGAGGATCTGTTCCGAAATATTGATTTTCATAGTGCAGGTATGAAAACTGATATTGGGCATAATTTGCGGCGTGTTTCAACTCAATTATAGACTGTAACAATAGAGATTGCTTCTAATACGTGGATAGGAAGCCAAGAAGGCTCAGGATCTGCACACCGATGTTTGTTTGTTGTTGTGCAAAGCTGAAAGGGTTAGGTAAGGTGGATGCACCTTAATTAACATCTTAACTCCACCTTTGCAGGTGTGCATTTGGGTATATGCACATGTGAGATGGAGAGATGGGAAAGTCTTGACCCCACAGTGGTGAAATTCTTCATACCTTCACTCTCTCCCCTATTTCTGCTGGATCAGTCCTCTTACCCCACCATATGAGTGTCTTTTTCACCTTTTTTGTCCGTCAACCTTCCACATCTGATATCCTTCATTTCCCTTGCATCACATGATATCCACAAGTGTTAAACTTGTGGAAATTAGCAAAAATGTGCCATCCTGTAAGTAAGCAGGAGGTTCATGTTGCGTGAGGGCTTACCTTTTGTATCAGATTTAAATTTGGCGTGCTGCCTAATTTCTACAGTGCAACGACAGTGAGGGTATGGATTTAAAAACTGGCATTTGTAAAGTAAAGTGCAGTCATTTCTTAAGGCATTCATACAAATATGGCAATAATTGGCTGTTCGCTGTTTTCTAAAAGCAAAGAGAAAAAACGGATAATTAGGTCTCATGAAGCTCTCTTGATATTTTAATTTTTTAAAAAGAACCATTTTGTGTCTCCATCTAAGAAGTACCGTGTTGTTTGATGTGCTGTTGAGGAAACACGGGAAAGAACAAAGGAAAAATAATTTAAAATTCTTGACAGCTTTGGGTGCATCTGACAAATATGCACATAAAGAGAGATGAGCATGACCTGAAGAGATGAGAATCCTGTCAAGTGTGCCAACTCTTTAAATTCCACAGCCGAATGGGGCCTGACAGCACGTATACAAGTGGATATACATTTTGTATTTGTCTGGATAACGCTACCTTCTCCCGAAACAGGAAATACAAAGAAAGCTTGAATGTCTTTTGATTTGATTTTCATATATACTGTCACTCCAACTTCATCTTGCCAGCACATCCGTCCTTTTCCATAGCACACCTCCACACTGAGACATCCTCCTGCAACATCTCTTCATGCATTGCACATGGAGTTGCGAGGTTGCCTCTGTGCTGATGAACTGTTCGCTTAGCTGATTTTCCACTCACTGGCCTTAAAAAGTGTGGGAGTTTAGAGGCCAAGAAGGCCATGGCAACTGAATGAGAAAAGCTGAATCTGGGGAGACATGAGGAAAGAGCTCAAATTCAGAGCTGCTGGTGCTGCCTGTAAATGTGTGGGCCCAAAGTTTCACTTTCCTGTATGTGTGAATGAAGTGCTTCAGGCAGCAGCAGACCTTTCCTTCACCCGGCAGAGTAATGTAGATCTGTCCCATTGACAATGTTTGTCAGAGCTGAGCTGACCTGTTTGTCAGCTCAGCTTTCTGGCTTAATGTCGGCGATTAAGCCAGAGAGTCTGAACGGGAAGACGCGAATGCTGTCTCGCATTTTACACGAGCACATGATGATTTTTTCATAAGCAAACACAGAAACATGGTAGAATTCCCACACCTGCACATGTGTCTCTGTACACATGAGTGGCCATAGTTACAAATCCCAGTGCTCCCCAGGGCCAGGGAGCTTCAGAAAGATAAACAACTTTGGCGTTTGCCTCATTTCGCACTTCAGTGACTTTCACCAAACGTTCATGTAAGACAATTGGAAATCTTCTTCACTGTAAACACAATTTTTCTGACTTAACAGGAAGGAAAATTGGTATTCACACGTAACACACTACCACACAGACTTCCAGATTTGATTCATGAAATCATTTGTTTCCACTTAGCCTTAAATTAAAAAATCTGTCTCACAGTAAATGTTCTGCTTCGTTTCCGGCTTTCATCCATAGCAGGCGCAACTTCTTACACACAGCTCAGTTCCTTAATCCAAGATTGTTGTTTTGAAAGGAAACAATAATTTCCTAATTGTCCAAAATTTCTCAAAATTATCCAACAATGCTCGGTCACTGTGGCTGAAAGGTCAAGCCTCTATGTTACTAAACATAAATTTGGAAGTTAAAGCCCCAACACCAATGCTCGTAAACCTGTGTGCCCCCAAAGGTATTCTGCTAAGGCTTGCTAAAGCTTCCATGAGAATATTAATACCACCCTTATGTCTATACATTAAATCTGAATACAGCTGGTTAGCTCACTTCATAACAGCATTTCAGGGAGTTATTGGATCGGATGATTCTGTGTAAAACCTCAGCGGCGCCTAAAGCGGTACCTTCTCTTTGCTTTCTGTAGGGATAAAATGAAGAAGAGATGGTAAAAAAGAGCCCTCAAATCTTAACTTCAACATTTTGGATACAGTCTTATTTTCTTGTTAAGAGAGGGATGTAACAAAGGTTTAGAAAAAATAACAACGTTACGTTATTTCAGGTGCTCATGTGCTCCAGTGGCCATGAGAAAAGGCCACACTCGTAAAGAGAGATGAGATCCTAGAGTTGCATTTCAATCAAATCCAAAAATTTTGCACTGTAAAGGACTTTAATTTGTCCCTCTTTGGGGGAAGGAGTAACTGTGTAGGAATATGGAAGATGAATGTCGTGTGTATAAAACAATGAAATAGAACAAAAGGCAGAATTCTTCCTTTACTGGAAATTAAAATACCACGAGGGAAAAAGTAATTTACTCTGTGGCTCTGGACCTGCTGCGTCTCTGATTCACTTCTCCAGCCAATTATTGTTCCTTGTGAGTCATGCATCCACTTAACCTGCTAAACACAACCCAATCAGAGGCACTGCAGGGTGGTCCATAACTTTTTTAGTCTTTTCAAAGTAAAAGCCGTCTGGTGTGTCACACATTCATGCTAATTTTGACAACCTTATTTTGGAAATTGCAAGGTCTAGAGCTTGATGACCTTATAGCTTGGTAACGCTAGGTGTAAAATGATACCACTGCCTTTCTACACTAAATATGACTCTATAGCCAGATAATATTTACCTTAAATTAGCTTACCTTATCTTTGACTGCTTATCGTGGTGGAAACATCCACCCTAACTATGTCTGAAGGGAAAGAAAGTATAAAACTTTTTTAAAAAATTGTTGAATTCATGCATTTCCTTTCCAGCTAACAAGCAAAACTCCTTCTTCAATTTGGGAAATAGCTTATTGATTTCCTGAGTAGATTATCACTAGTTTCAAATTTACTCTGGCCATATTGTTTTAGCTGTGCTACTTATATTTTAAAGCCTTAGAGCTGAGTATTGGCAGATAATGGAGAAACCCTGTCTTCATCTGGACAGAATCCACTGCCTTTTTTAATCTGGACCAAATCAATCAGACTGATCCCCTCCAGTCCTTTCACTGTTTGCTGTACTTGTGCCTTGTGCATGTAACGTATTACTCCTGAAATTCCTCGGATGGTTTATTTGGTGCCATACACAGCACAGGTATGGTAGTGTAACATGTACAACATGTGTTATCATGTATGCAGTGCGGAGGAGGTGTGTGTGTGTGGTTAATGGTGGACATTTCTTTATGCTGTGCTGCTGTGTGCAGAGCTGGATGCAGAGGAATGGTGTAAACTGCTGTGCATGGAGTGCCTGGGCAGCCGTCTCAATGACATCAGCCTGGGAGAGCCAGACCTGTTAGCAGCAGGGGTGCAGCGGGAGCAGAACGGTGAGTGCCCAATTAGTCCCTGCTAACATGGGGCTAACACAGACAGCCATTCAGGGTCAATCTCTCTCATTCAGCCTGCCACCGAGCAGTTAGCTGATGCAGTCCAGGCCTTTATGTGTTAAAGCAACTAAGACCTCAGAGGGTTAGGTGAATGGAGAACAGCCGCTGTCCAATTAGGCCGGGCTAATAATGGCCTTTTTTTTATCCCCAATACCTGATTCGATGTCCCCTGTTACAGCCCTTACTTACATTAGCACACACGAGGGTTCAACTTAAGACTTCAGAAGAATGTTTGGATGTGTGTGTGCGTGTGTGTGTCTGTGAGCACAGGTCAGTCACAGGCTGTGGCCGGGGCTCTGTTCCAGGCCTAATGAGAAGTGCTGTGCATCACTGGCTTCCCTCATAATGAAGCTTGTCATAGAGATGGATGAGATTATGGCTCCTAAAGCCATGTGAAATAAATGTGCCTCCCCACATATTCCACTTACAGGAAATGAAAATGGAAAAGAGAGGAGACAACAGGGCTCTGCTATCACAGTGGAGCTCATTCCCTGTGTAATTTGTAAAGTCGCGGAGGAAATCGAAAAGGCAACAGGCAAAAACGAGCAGTTTAAAGTCGAAAAGGGGGCGAGGAATTGAAAAGAACCTGCCGTCATTTCGACCCATTATATCCCATTGCGGCTGCAGAGTGAAATTGTACTCCTCAACATAAACTTGGCTTCATTCGTTTACGGTATCAATACACAAGTTTTGACTGTGCTGGGAGTTTGGGGGGGCAGTTGAACTGTAACAGTCGCTCTCTCTTCAGTTGTGGCAGAAATCCTGCTGTTTGTTGCTCCTACAGAGCTTTCAGCAAAGTGTTATGGAGATTAACTGAACTCGTACCTCTCTGCTGCCTCTTTGAGTGAATGAAACAAAAGGCTTTAGCCTGCAATTTCAATTAGTAGCCCTCCCCAAACAGCAGGGGCTGATAATTAGATCAGAGTTCATTTTCACTGTCCCTAAAAATACGCCACACCATGACACTGCCATTCTCTATCCACTGCAGACTCATGGCTTATTTTGAATCATTAAGCGTAATTAGTGAGAACTAATTTAGATTATGGAGGACTTTTTTTTTTTCCTTTCCCCCACACTGTCTCTCTGACTCTCTCTGTTTGCCTGCCTCAGAGAAATGGTTTAATGTGAATGGGCAGATTTGGCTCACTGATTCCGGTGCAGCTCACTGGATGGCTGGTTAGACCCACTGCAGCTGAAGTTGGTAAAGGACTACTTAAAATGCCTTCTGGATCTTAGTTTTTCTCTACTTCTGCGATAGAAGCCATGTTCAGTAACCTTGCAATATTTCAATAATAGTAATTCATAGCCTTTTTAAAATTTAAACAAAACCGCAGCCCCTGACTAGTCACCTCACGTGGCTTATATTTTATCCACCCTCTAAAGCACCATTTGCTGTTGTGAATGATACAACCCACATCTATGCTCAGTTAAACCGCACTCTTCACTGTGGGATCCCACCTTCTAGTAAGTCTGCTATGAATTCTTTCAGAACGCTTCAACGTGTACCTAATGCCCACCCCCAACCTGGACATCTATGGGGAGTGCACCATGCAGATCACTCATGAAAACATCTATCTGTGGGACATTCACAACGCTCGCCTCAAACTCGTCATGTGGCCCCTCAGCTCCTTGCGCAGATATGGCAGAGACTCCACCTGGTTCACTTTCGAGTCCGGAAGGTGTGTGTGCATATGTGCATGCAAATATTTCATGCCTGCTTGTTGTCTTACGTGTGATTGAAATGTTAGCAGTGGGAGTGAAAAACTTTCTAGATGGGCTTGTGTGTTTTGGAAAGGTTATAAAAACTTTAACAAAGCAACATCGGATATCCAAAACATCCCAGGATATCAGCATTTGCCGCAGAGCCCTCCAGGCAACAATGTGACAGGTGCCTCTGTGAATGTGTGTCTGTGTTTGTGTACTGTATCTACTCACGCATGTGTTTATGTGTTTGACTCCAGCGGGCTATTATAATGTCTCTCTCTCTGTAACTGAACAGTCAACCATGCATATTTGTAGATCAGCAATCTGAGAGTGAGCGCGATCAAAGTGGGTCTCTGTGTGTGTGTTCCTGGCACAGGATGTGTGACACAGGAGAGGGTTTGTTCACGTTCCAGACGCGGGAGGGGGAGATGATCTACCAGCGGGTCCACTCGGCCACGCTGGCCATTGCCCAGCAGCATGAGAGGATGATGGAGGAGATGGAGAAGAGCTCCCAGGTACATTTGTGCTTTTTTTTTTTTTTTCTTCTGTTGTTTATCTTATATCCACCAGCCGCACTTGATAAGCCCGACAACAGCCTTCTTGTACTGCCAGCATTACAAACAGCTAATAATCAATGCTGGTACCAACATGAAGTTGTTGTCAAAATAATTATGTAACACTAACATAGTGAGCTTCACTTTCTCTGGTTAAAATAACCAGCTGAAACTGATGCCAGAAGAAACACAAAGACTCCACCTGTGCACACACCTAGACACATATTACTGTAATTTAATAAAACCTTTTTTCCTCTCATATTTCTGCAGCTCTTTCCCTACCTGTTTGAGGCTGATCTGATGAGCATTTCATCGAGGCTTTTTGCAGAATTAGTTTTAGAAAGCGGGCAATAAGTCATGATTTTCACACATGCTATTGTCACACACAGAACACACATTTCTCTCTAGGTACTGTATTTCCGCTTTGGACCAGGAGCCCTCTGACACCCCGCCGTCTTGGACTCTGTTTCCTCCTTCCACCACAACATCATCCCATGCTTTTCTTCCTTCCTCCCTGCTATCATCTGTATTCTTTATTTATGTAGGCCTGCCCAGTGTTTGATGAGCCTTGACCATATGGTCATGCTCCTGGACCCCACCATTTGGGAACATTTCCAAATGCAGCTACCCTTAGCTCTATAAAATGTACACTCAGCAACAGAAAACTGACCACTCATGTAGCAGAATGGGGGAAATGGCATGTTTACTACTGGGTAAATCCATATTTTTTTCAACACTTAATGTATTTCAAGCTGTTTTTTCTAGACGGGAGTCTTTGGTTTCACATTGAATGCAAAAATATAAAACGCATCATTCCCTGGCAAAACAACACGGGGACCCCAAACGAGTGTTCATCTCACCCATCACGCAGCCATTCATAGCGGAAACATGCCATTCAGTCTCTCATATGCTGTAGTACCCATGCTGTTTGTTTACTGACATATGCAGAGCAATTTCACCTGTTGTGAGCGACTGACAGAGTGACAGAAAAGCGAGAGACACCGTACGCTTTCTCTGTTTGTTCCAGAGCCACTCCAGAGAGACGCTAACTAAGTCCATCTCCCTGCCACGCAGCGCCTACTGGCAGCACATCACGCGTCAGACCAGCGTGGGGGATCTGTACAGCTACCAAGGTACAAACAAGAAGTCACTAATTGTCATATGCATGGGTTGGGGTTTTGGCTCGCCAGCAAGACTGGAAAAACTGCTAATGAGGATTACATGACAGTTATGAGTTTAGCTTTTACCTCTGTGCATTTCAGCACTATAGACTTGTACAAATATGTAATTTTTAAAGAATTAGTTTTTGTGTCTTGTGGCATTTATCTCATGTCTGGCATGCAAACTGAGCCTTGTCTGATGCGCGTCTGAAAAGCTTGAGTTCAGGAAAATGAATGCAGATGAGTTCCACTCTGTGTAAACGCTGACATTTATAGTCACAAACTCAACATAGAGAAACCATCAAGCAGGTGAGCTCTCTCCTCTGACCCTTTTCTTTTGCTTTGCTTTAATGATCTTTGGTAACATTTCAGGCTCCTGTTGAGCTTAATCATACAGAAATATTAGCAATATTATTTAGGTTCAAATTTGTCTTAAGGTAGTCAGATCATAATCTAAGTTACAGCTATGAATAAAAAATTGTTTTTCAGTTAATTTTTTAAAAATCCAGAGCAAATTCACAACAATATTCGTCTCAAAGCGTGTTGTTTTGTAAGCCTTAAACGACAACTTACAAGTACAGCTAGGAGATTCTGTCTCCTGAGTCCGAGCTGGGAGCTGAGACTCTTCCTGTTTTCTTAATGACACAAAGTATTTTTTTTATGACATAATCACAAATTGCTTGCGCTCTATTGTTCTTCTCCATATCTAATCCATAAATGAGACTAGGTTGTAAAAAGAATGTGCACCCTTAGGATAATGGCATCAACTAAAGCTAATTGGATTCAGGAGTTAAATCAATGAAACATGATATATGGTGTGAATTAGCGATATTAGAGACTTTTGATCATAAATAGCTCGTTTTTTATGAAGCTAGGAAATGTTACAAAGTTATCTACAAGTCAGGAAGTTATCTTCTTTCTTCCACTCAAACAAAGTCAGTATAAATGGATATAATTTAGCTCTTTAGCTTCTCTCTAGAAGTGGATGCCTAAATAGGTAACTTCAAAAGCTCGGAGACTTAAAAAAAGAAGCCCAAAAAAGGCTTCAGGTTAACATCTCTGTTCCACTTTGTGAATCTACCGTATGCAAATCAAGCGGAAAGACTGCATGGAGCCCGGTGTCCTTGGCAGAACATGACACAGCAAGTTGCTTAAAAAAGAGCATCACTGCACACCTTAAGTTGCCACAAAGCTCCTTCATGCTGTACTGCATCTGAAAAATCTTTTGTGTGCTAATTAAACTAAGGTTAAATTGTTTGTGAAGAACACGTCACACTATGTATAGCATGGAAAGGCCCTGCATACCAACATGAAAACATCAAAAGGTGAACTGAAGTGAAAGGGGGGCATCACGATTTGGATCTTCTTTGTTGCCTCAGGGACTGGACGGCTTGCTGTCATTGTGCGGAAAATAAATTCTCGAGTTTATGAAGGTATCTTCCAGGATAATGTCAGGCTGGCTGTCCAGCTGAGGCTTAGGAGAAGAAGAAGCTGGGTGATTCAGTACAAACATTAAAGCAAATCTACTACAGGATGGCAAAAAATGAAAGTCTGCCTTTTGAGAGGCCAAAATTTAACCCGGTGCACATGCACCCAGGAGAGCGGCTCACACCTGAATATTGAGAACACTCTATTAATTCCACATATTGATCTGATTTTTCGCCCAATCTCAGTTGATTCCTGTTCAATATTCTGTGCGTGGAAAAAAACAAACAAACAAATAGGCCTACGCAGGTTTTCAGTGTCAAACCCAACTGTTGTGTTATCTCGGTCTAGAAACACAGTAGGAAAAAAAAGGCTTTGTGACTCACTCCATTGCCACGAGTTTGACGTGACTGTTTTGGGATGCGCAGCTGTCGGAAAAACACGCCGGCATTGATTAAAAAGGAATCGGTGAGCTTGGAGGCATACGGTTTCCAGTGGATTTGACTATTTGGAACCTGTTCTCGATTTCCATCCCCATTCACACCCTCCTAAGAATTTGACTGATGCGCGTGAGCTCTCTGAGGATGTCTTTGTCTTTGATAACCAAAAGCACAGACACACAAGCCAATCTAAATTACATTATAAAAGACAAAAGTGATTTGTGAAAGAAGGCACGTTCGTGTTTGCGCGCGTGTGCAAGTAAGGGAGAGCGTCTTGAACCGAATCCATTAATAATGCAGCAGGTGGTCCGTATGCGCCCAAGCTCAGCCCTGTTTGTCCTCTGTGTGCACTTAATGTACACGTATACTTCAGAAGGAGTAAAAGAGTGTGTGTGTATGTGTGTGTTTAATGCCTAGATGTAGACCAGAGGCAGAAAGGTGATTAGTGAGCTGATGCGATTATGCTCTGTCCATGGTATTAGTTGATTAGTAGACTTATCTGAGGATTATGGGCCTTTTGGCTTTCACTGATAGAGCTAAACAGAAAGCCAGGCAAAGATGAAAGTCACTCTGACGTCATAATTTTCTTTTGAAAAGCTAAGGCTGGGGTGTTTTTTTTTTCTTTTTTTTTCTTTTTTTCATTATCATTTAATTGTGGCCGATAAGCTTAAAAGCAAAACCCAAGTCTTCCATTCCAAACATCAACATGTTTTTACTCATATACACTAAACAGAGAAGCTTCCACCTTGGGGTCATTATTTATAAGCTCAGTCACTGTAAAGTCTCCTTTTAAACTCTTCCTCTCCAAACTCTGGTGAGCAGAGGAGCTTCTCTCTCATCCATCACGTTGGCATATCCACTGGTCCTCCCACACTTTCCCTGCATGTCGGTCCACGTTTGGAACAACCCTCCACCTTCTCCTGCTCGTGCTCATTCTGCTTTGCTATTATCTCCCCACCCTTTCCATGAATAAATTGAATGCATCAGTGTGTTTGAGGACGTTTGAGGTCTCGTCAGGCAAAGAGGACAACAAGGTGGTTCTGGGGAGTGACGGGAGTTTAAGTCCTGTTGCGACATGGGATGTTTGGACTGTGAAAGGCATGTCGGGCGGGGCGGGGTGGCGCTTCACTTAACATGGCTGTAAGACATGGATGAGGACGGCCTCATACATTAATTGCGTTGATTCCTTATTGGCAGACCTGCACCTCCCTGGAGGTCAAAGCATCCTTTCATTGACATGTTCCAAATTTGTTCAGCTGGTTTTAACAATTGATTGCTACAGCCAGGTAACAAATTAAAGGAAAAATCAACATGCAGTGTATAAGTAATCTGTTAGGCGACCCACTGATTCTCATGAGGGTCTCTGAAAGTCGGCTGGGGGGATGAACATCATTTTTCTTAAAGATATTCTCTCATTTGCTGTTGGTAGTGGACAGTTCTTCCTGAATCTCCCATAACTGTTCAGCTGGACTGAGATCTGGTAACTGTGAAGCCATAAAATATGATTCATATCATCTTTGTACTCATCAAACCTACTGTCATCCTGAAAGAGTCCACTCTCTACATAACAGGGTATAAATGTTTTCATCACAAGATAAAGGTGTCCAAGCTGAGCAGCTTCATATTGGTTTGCACTGACCCTTCTCTTTAACATGTTTACTCTCAAGAGATGTTTTGGAGTGATTTTTGACCCCCAAAAATCTGAATGGAGCTGCAAACCATATTTCAGGGATAAATAAAATCTTTACCACATCCAGTGGGATATTTATGATTATTTGGAACTTTAATTTTGCATTTGTTATCCATGAAATAATTTACCCCACGCCATGACCAGATGTGAACCTACCTAGAAATGTAACCGCATGTTGCTGTTGACGACAGGTATAAAAGCGGTGATAGCAGCGGACACTGGCGCAGACGACATCATAGGCTCTATATGCTGTATAGATTCACTGCAGTAGTGTAATTCAGGTATAAGCCAGTGGCACCAGCAGTGAAAGCAAACAAGTCTGTCCACTGTTAAATTATCTGTTTTCCTCCATGACCTTTTGAACTTGGAATCCATAAGTAGATGGACTTAGTGCTAGACATGTATGTGTTTAGATCCATGATAGCCAGCGTTACTGAGGTTCAGCAAATTTAAGACAGTAATGCGCCAACTGATAGACGCAGAATGTGACACATGTTTTAGTTAGTAACAAAAAACTAAATCAGTGTGCAAAATCCACATTTTTTTCCTATTAAAAGAACCACTTAAAGTGGTGATGAATTAAAAGAAAATGTTTTTAGAAATTCTGTTCTTCGTTACCATAGTCGTATCAGAGACACTGGAGATGGGCACAAGAGCTTCAGATTTGAGACCCCTGGAAGAAACCATGCTGGAAAAATGCCCCACAACAGGATTACAGAGCCACCAAATCCCTTCATGGGGGGATCAGAACAAAACTGTCTTTTGATTTGTTAACAAAATTGTTACTAAAAGAGGCCGCCGCAGTGGACATGGCATCCACTACTTTGAGTAACCATCTATTCAACAGCTAAACACATAGCTTAGCTTGATTGCATCTTTATAGACAAAGATTTGAATATGAATGTGCAAGATATGGGACACAATTTAT
>VVHJ01010472.1:6998-25474 GCA_015107715.1 Tylochromis polylepis
AAAAAAAAAAAAGTTAATCTGGCCATTGTATTAAAGCATAAACAAGCCTTCAGCCTGTTGATCCAGGTTTGTGTTTGTGTAAAAGGAGATATCTGGAGGCTACCACCGTAATTGCTAATCAACTTGGCTGGCTGAGTTAAGTGGAGACAGTCCAAATTACTGCCAGTGAAAGTAACATTGCCACATCCAAGAGGGAGAGGAAAGAAAACAAAACACACTTCAGTAGAAAAACAATTACAAAATATAAACATATTAACAAAATTATTCAATAACTTAAACATGAGCTTAAAAAAAAGAATGAAAGAAAACTGAATGCGGTATAAGGCTTCTACTTTGATCAACACGCCAAGTGTCATTTTCTTTTTTTTTGGAACAGCGAGAATAAATGTTAAACTAATTTTACTTATTGTGTGACACTTGTGGCAAGCTGTCAGAGTGATGGAGAGAAGCAGCAAGGAGAGTGGCTCACACGGCTGATCTAAAGGTCATTCCATCCATCCTTTCCACTTGCCTTTAAAAAAAAAAATCAAAAGCATTATGGTTATGGTAATAATGTAAGAGGTTTCTTGCACTCATTTTGTTTCATACAAAAAAGGACATTTTGGGAAACGACTGTACACCATGAGTAATTAAATAGGAAAAAAGTTGAAGAGAATTAAACAGGAAATAAAAACAAAAATGTTAAAGGATAGCTGAGCCGAACTGCTCCAGAGGAGTCGTCCTCTTGTTCCTCGGTGTCCAGTAATAGACCGAGTGAGGAAAAGTGGAGAAGAGAGGAGTTGGTGGGCGGACGCAGTCATCTACCCGGGGTTGTTTTTCTTCCTTTTATTTGGACTGGGATTGGGATCCAATTTCAGCTCTCGGTACTGCACCTGTTAAAACACATAGAAACACGCACACACACACACCACCCGGTCAGGTGGAAAGAGCAAAGGATGCTTGAATAGCACAGAAACCCTCCAGAGGCTCTAGTCCAGCTGTGTGGAACAGTGGCCTCAGGGAAGAGATTACACACTGATTACAGCACACACACACACACACACACACACAGATGTGGACACTCGTGCATACGCTGACACGATACGTGTGCGCTGTTCAAAGCTTCGACTGCGTGCTCGCTCTTAGATGCACACAAATACACACGTACTTTCACAGATGTGCAACAGTGGCCTAGGGGAAGGGATCACACAAACAAACAAAGAACAGGGCAAGGGCTCATGGGAAAGCTTGGAGAGACAACAGAGTCATCTTGGTATAGCAAGATGGCGAGGAGTGAAAGGGCAGAAAGATGGGAACGAGACAGAATGAAGGACAAAATGCACCATAACCTGTTCAGAACCAAGGTTTTAATAACAGTTAACAATATGAATCACATATAGCTCGATACATACTGTTTTTATATCAGAAGGATTACATGACTTGCTACTAATTTAGGGACAAAGTTAAATTTTAATCAAAAGGAGCCAATTAAAATATCATGAAAAAAAATTATCTGACCACATTTTGACTGTTTACTATATCATTTTCTTGGGTGAGAGATAAATGAGCACACTGGAGATTTTCGTGGGACAAAATACAATCTCTTCTCCATGTTTCACTCTATAATCAAAGCTGTATCAGCCACAGCCAGACATCTGACATGGAGAGCTTTCCCCCTTCTCAGGAATGAGTGGACAGTACGGATGACATCTACCTGATGAGGCTCCTGCTTCTGGATGGGCTTTCCAGCCCTACACTTATCCCACGTCAGCTGTTAAGTACAGAACAGCGACATCATCTAATAACATGACTAAGAAGGCAAAAGCAAGATTTTACTTTAAGTAAAGCCTCAATCTGCTGCACATCTGTATACACCATGACCCTATTAAGCCACAGCTAAAAGAAGCTGTTTTATATTTTGGAATATAAATTTATTTGCTTTCCTGCTGAGAGTTACACGAGAAGAGGGATATGGCTGTCACATATGTCAGCTAAATAAGGAGCTGTAGCCAGCATCTGGTTAGCTCAGCACCAAAAAAACTGAGAGAAAGAGAGAAACAGCTAGCCTGGCTCTGCCCAAAGCTAATAAAATACACGTAGTGCAGAAAAGAACAGATGAGATTTTACAGCTGGTTTTGTTGTGGATCATTTCTTGATCAGGAGCAGCAACCTCCTGGAGTCTTGTTGTCACCGTTTTACAATTTGTTTTTTTGTGCAAATGAAGTCAACAAGATATAATGTCTTCATTGTGTGCTTTGGAGGTGCTGGCAGGCAGATTTCGTTACCTTTGGCAAGCTCTAAGCTGTTCCCATTGTTTTATACCAAACTGAGCTGTGCAAATCATTATATGTCCATGCCAGTTAATGGACACATATGAGAATGGTATCAGTCTCGTCACTTTCACAGCAAGAAAGGGAAGAACAAAGCTTTTCTAAAATGTTAAACGACTCCTTAATTCTATAAATTACCAGGACATTATTTTTTGTATCTGCACTGCATCACTTAACAGCTTTAAACAGACATTTTAGTTGCGTATTGCCTCACTTCATCACTTCATAAGATGCTTAGCGTCATCACTCAGGGAGTGTCACAGTATGTCTCAGCAACAAGAATTGATTCACTCTTGACAGAATCCTTTCCAAAGATGGTGAGCCGATCCTAGAAACTGCTCGTACGTGGAAGTGATGGACAGTCAGACGCAACGGCATCACAGTGGCTGAGTATCAACAAACAGAGGCTGTCACACTCGCTTTCAAATGTGCACATCCGTGCATGTGTGTGCAAATACAGTTGCTAGTCTAGACAAACTCAAGGCAGCAACAAGCACTAGCCACTGAATCAGAATACTAATAGGAAAAAAATAGACTTAACAGTCACTGCACCAAAGAGCCAGAATCATCTGAGGATTCCCTCCTAAGTTGATGTACTATAGGCTACTCTGCCTGGCTGACTGACTGACACTCTCTCTGATTCTCCAGGAAGACAACAAACCGACATCAATATGGTTTCTCTTTTCTGTCTCATGGTAGTTCTGTCTACTGTGGACAAGAACAGCAGCATCTTTCAGCACCGGCTGGGAACAAGCCTTTATCATCCATCTTTTACTGGTTCCCACTGTCGCTTCAATGAAGCCTTCCAGTCCTGTGCCTGCAAAGCCCAAATCTGAGACACAAAAGAAGTGTCTATGTTGTGTGTGTCCACATGTGTGTATGTGCTTCAAAATGCAGACACACTTATATACAAATGAACACCAGCAAAGAGAAAGAGTGCAAACACACCCACATAAAGAAAACCTAGGCACTTTTTCTCATTATCAAATCATATTAAAAAAACAAACAAACACACACACACAACTACAGTGGGTTATTTTGCTTCCTCTGTCTTACAGTGCTGGTCACCAATGTCCTGTTAAGGTGCTTACAGAGTGGTTAGGCCAGCATGTGTTGCTCTCTACGCCTCACTAAGCAGCCAGACTGCTCTGATTCCGATCTGGATACTCCACACTGTCCACAAAGCAAGCTAACAACCTACATGTATTCATACAAGGTAACATACAGCTGTACAAATACAGTCTGTTTGTTGGACACAGTCAGGAAAGAAGTAAGACTGCACGCCAAAAGGCAATCCAGGTAGAGGAAAGGAGAATGATGAGGAGCAAGATAAAGAAGGGACAGAAATAGGCAACAAAAAAAAGAACAAATCAACAAAGGGAGAAGGAGAGAAAACAATGAGAGGAAAGAAGAGACTGGGTGAGACAGTGAGACAGAGGGATATGTGTGGATGCTCGGGTGATGACAGATATGTGGGTGGGGATCCTTTTATAGCCATGCCAACTAAAGCAGACAACAGAACAAAAACCCAGGGGACAGAGAGGGGTTTGTATGGCCCTGTGTGTGTGTGTGTTTATGCAGTGGTAGTTCTGTTAGGGGACCATGACAGTGCTGGCTGAGTGCCCACATTGACTGCAATCAATGACAGTGGTGCATCTGTACAAGAACAAGTGGGTGAATTGCTGAATGATTGAATTCACTCGCGAGCAAAGGAATAACAGCACGTCAGTGCGGACATCTATTGTACTCATCATCAAATAACTGAAAGCAAATTAAAAAGATCCAACTTTAATAAAGTGTTTCTCCATATGTAGCTCATTCGCATTTTTCGCTGTTAGTTTTAAACAAGTCAGTATGAATCCAAAAAGTAGGACAGGTATTGTGCGTGATCACTGAATGGTTGCGGTCCCATTATATGGCCAAACGCCTACAGGAGCAAAGAAGATACGCGGCAATTTAATTCCGTGCGTTGACATTCCTGTCCAAACAATTCCTGTTTGTGAGTGAATGCAAACAAAGAAAAGTTTGGTTGTCAGTAGAAAGTAAGGTTTTGTTTCTCATGAAGAGTTGCGAAGGGGATCAACAAAACGAAATAGTGCCAGAAAAAAAAACAACAACAACAACAATATTTCAATCAAAGCAAGAGTTTTCACTGTGAAGAGCTGCCAGCTGGGAGAAATGGGGGCTCGTGCATCACAGGTTCAATTCCAGCTCGCAGGTGACAGGCCCGCCTGATGTTACACCCTTGGCTCCCCACTCACCTCATCTAATAGCGCACACGCAAAAGCACCCACACAGGCACCAAAACCAGTGGAGACAAGAGCTAGTTTAAGTCAAAAAAAAAAGGAAGAAGAAGAAGAAGAAAACGCAGAGGAGGCGAGGAGAAAGTGGGACGTTAGTAAAATAAAATGAACCAAATTTGGGGGGAAAGTAAAAAGTGAGGTAATGCAACAAGCACACAAGCAATTTGGTACACGAGCGGGGAACTTAAAGGGAACATCGACAAGAGAAGCGGCGGGTAAAGACCCAGCGCTGCTCAAAGGCTGCTCCACCCTCGCTCCTCTCCTTTCCCAAATGTTGACAGTACAAGTGCAAAACAGGCTTTGAAGTGTGCTCCGCTGAAGGGGAGCGTGTACCATGCATAGTGCTTCGTTTAACCATGTTACCCACAAAGCATCCCAGGACCTGCTCTTCCCTCACTGCCTCTCATGTTCTCTCACCCCCTTTCACACTGAACCTTTGACAATGTTTTGATGTTGCCAGTGTGGGCAGACAGACAAGGCGAAACCAAGGTGGCTGATAGTGAGCAAAAAAACAAAAAGAGGGGGGGAAAGCACGCAAATAGGCAAGTAAATAAATTGATTCAAAAAAAGCTAAGCGAGCTATATTTTAACGACACTATGTCATTCTCCCTTTCAGTCCTTTTTCACACAAAGCACAAAACTCGCTGGGTTTCATCTCGTGTGACACCTAAACGAGCATAAGGGTTATTAAATGTTTCCAGGGAAGCACTGCTGTGTACAGTTCAGACATCTGCAGATTGGAAGATTCAGCACTCGTGTCTATTGTTGTGTTGGAGAAAAGGCATTCCGAGGTGACGTAAACCAGTAAGTGAGAAAAAAAAAAAAGTAAGGAAAACTTTTGCCTGTTAGCTGCTGTGACAAGACAGACTGAATAGTGACTAATTGCCCTCTTGCAATGAAATGTTTAAACCTCTTACAAAAGTGGGAAGGGCACAGCGAAGGAGAGACAGACCTCTAGTAGATGTGAGTGATGGCATCTGGCACCGTTTCAGCCTTTAACTATCCTGCCTTTGTCCCCTGCACGTCCGATGAGGTTTCATCCCCAACATAAATGTTGTCTAAAAATATTAACCCGACTGCCCGCTGTTCATTAGCCGCTAAATTGGAATTCATGCTTATTTTTGTATTGGGGATTTGATCCAGCTCCTTTACACCGATCATAAAGGGCCACTTGGTATGCTAATTGCCTTGCCCCCCATTTACGCACTCCCTGGCTCGCATGGCTAATGGTGTCGTAAAACATACTAGTGCACTGACACCTCCCAAACACCAGGTAGGGAATACTTGGCGCTATTAAGGTCCTGAGCATGGCCTTGTTTAAGAGGGTATGAAGGATTCCCCGGTAGCATCCGTTATCGCCAGCAAAAGATCCAAACCAGACACAAGAAATTGTAATCCAAAGAGGGATGGTGGATCCTTTAAACACACGTGTGCCAAACATTATGCCAGCCTTTAACATGGGTGCTCACAGAGAGAGATAATGATTTAAGTAAGCTGTTGAAGTGGTAAAAAGAAACTGCAGCTCCCATGCTCCACTGGTGATTTAGCTTTTACAGGGTGTCTGGCAGTGCTGTTAGGGGCCTAGTATCGGTATTTTGAGAGACTTCCTTTGCTAAAGTACCTTCTATTCACTGTACGAATGCTGACAAACAAATGTTGCTGCAAAGTCATTTTCATGCTATGCACAGTATAAAGAAAAATAAAAAATTAGGGAAGACTAAGGCTATGTCCCACAGCTTCTGCCTTGCTATATTATATAGCTGCAGTATATGCAGTGTATGAACTGTGGACCGGTGTGGCTGCCCTTTGTATAGAAAGTCATTAGAACCTCATCAGTTCTGGCAGCACTGAAGCACCTTCAAATGATGCGGAACAGTACACTGAAATACCCCAACCCACCTAACAGGCACAATGGCTGGAAAACTCTGTGTGTGTGTATGATTATATATGTGTGTGAGGTCACACTGGGGCCCTGAAATAGTATTCATTAGTCATCCAGGATATCAGGCATAGTGGGCCCCTGCACCAGTACTACTGGGTGCTATAGACACGTGCCCGTGAGGGGACACTCCATTTAGACCCCAGCACCTCTGTGCATCATTTGAAAGCCTCAAGGGCTCAGTCCCCACAGACGTCTTTGACCCAGCAAGACGGGGGCAGGCAATGAGGTGAACCCACCACCGGAGGCAGCGACCGGACGCACTGCAGAGCAGAACGTTCCGGTCTGTTTTTAGCCAACGACCGCAGAACAGGGTGCCTTCTCAGAAAACTAATTTTTCCGTGACCATCACAGGTTTGACTAGCTGAATTTCACTGACCTGTTCCTATTTGTAGAAGTAAACACTGGCACTGGCCTAACGGGCACATAAAACAAAGTTTTACTCTTGCTTTCTGTCCTCATTACCCCTCATGCTTTTCTATTTTAGTCTTCATCTTTTCTCTATTTTACCCCCTCACCCCTTCATTCACCCTCGTTGCTCTCAGTGCCTCCAAACTCTCAGTGAAACCTGGCAACAATTACCATTCCAACAGCTGCAGTAATAACCATTACAGTAGCACTTACAGTATTACTTATACAGTAGGCACAACTCCAGCAGCATGGGCACCAGACCAGAGCAGTGTGTCTGCCCCCTCTTTCCCTAGCC
The DNA here is from genome assembly GCA_015107715.1 of Tylochromis polylepis. Taxonomy (NCBI): domain Eukaryota; kingdom Metazoa; phylum Chordata; class Actinopteri; order Cichliformes; family Cichlidae; genus Tylochromis; species Tylochromis polylepis. Next base: position 14,256 of record VVHJ01010472.1, read on the forward strand.
AGCAGGCCCTCATTAGGGGCCTTGTAAAGGCCTCATACCTGCCAAGCAAGGGCCCCTTCACCCTTCAACTCCTCCAGGCTTCAGGTGTGTAAGGTGGCTGCACTTCACCAGAGGGGACAGCTTGGGCTCATTTAAGTCGATGGCTACTTGCCCTGTGCCTGCTGTTGCAGCAGGCCCCTGTAAACTACAAAACTGTAAAACTGCACGGGGCAGAGAGGGGGAGAGTACGGGGGGCTGGCAGGGGTGCGTAGGGGAGCAAGGATTATGACCCTGTAAAGATGAAAGAAGTTGCGGGCAACAAGCGATCAAAGAGGAAGTGTGTCAGCAATGATATGGCAGGGAATTGGTCATATCAGAGGCCCCAGGTTGTTCAGTCTCAGCCTCCATCTGTGTGTGTTTGTGTGTGTGTGTACTGAACTCAGCTCAGCGGGGCCTAACAGCCACAATGGAAACCATTGGTGCTGGATAACACAACAACTTTCACAAGCTGCCGCTTAATTGCAGTTTAAACTGCACTTGGTCCTGGGCAGCACAGCATGTTACTGTTAGCATAGACACACACACACACACGCGCACACACACACACACACACACCTATATTTTACCTGAGAAAGCATCTGTAGTCTTCAGCCACAAAGTTAATCTGATCTCACGGTTAATGTAGAAGCAAAACCGCATGGGGCTGGTTAAGTCTTGGTTTACACTCTGTTTCAATTACTAGCAAAGCTGTGAGACAGCATCTAACTGTAATTGTGTGTGAGTGTATGTGTATGGAGTCAATCAACCTAGTTATATGTTGGGCACTAAACTCACTTAACCTTGTTATCTTACTACACAGCTCCAGCCATGTATGTGGAAATTGAATTAGACTTGGAAGCTTTTAATAGGAAAACACAGAAACAGCTTTGAAATAATTAGATTAGCTGTCTGTATAGCTAAAACAATGAATAGTCAGTACAGCCTACATGAAAGCACAACAGTGAGGAGCCAGAGACCACGAGGAAGAGGAGGAAAGAAAACAGAAGAGATAATAAAAGAAGCCCTAGCCCTTGTCCAAGCCCAGAACTGACAGATGATGATAGTCGTCTCAAAAAAGATATAAAAAATGAAACATATAAAATTTCACCCACCACTTGTACATCTGAGGGCACTCTGGACAGAAAGTCTAGCAGCTCGTTGTTATCAATGGTGTATGGGTCTCGTAGCTTCTTTGTAAATTTATTCACTCCTGCAGAGAGAAAAGTGGGGGCAAACGGGTAAGAATTGGGAAAGAAAGCTGGACACAGCTTTATATTTGTTGTACTGTCTCTAACTGTGTGCTCACACAAAAAAACATCATGGCACACAGATTTATTTAGATAGCATATCTGAATGTTCTTATAAACTATATGTAATAACTATGTAATATGTATGTATGTAATAAACAATACAACATTAGCTCACCCCAGGCCAGCACAATGTATCGGAGAGGGATGAAATAGAGGATGATGGTGGCAACTCCGAGAGCCACGATAGCTAACCAGCTTAAGAAAGGCACAGTCCAGTTAAATGTGCTGCAAAGAGAGGAGAAGGAGAGTAATATAAGCAGTATTGCTCACTCCAGATATAATAAAAACATGCTGAAAAATAATGTAGGAATGAGTCAGGAAGTTACTTCATGCAAAGTTTAACAGGTTAGCATTGCAGGGAGAAAATGGATTATAAAGTCAATACATTTTACACCTTTTTGAATTCATTAGAGTGTGAATGTTAGAAAGCACTTAGATGTAGAAAAGCACTTTTTGAGAACCAGTTCTTTTACTTGTACCTTCAACTCTAACTTTTAATGAAACAAAACAAACAAAATCCCTTGCATTCACTTTCTGTGTATGAACCGTATGTTTAAAAAAAAGGCTGTCGGTACATGCAGGGATGTAAAAAATTAATAAATAAATGTTTTTGTGTATGTGTGCATGCAGTGTATTTAATTTAATATCTACATGATGCAGTTAGAAGGTAATGCAAGGTCAAGTAAGATATGGTGGACATAAAGACAAGCAGTCTTTGTATTTGTCCCTCAGGGTTGGGTGTCACACTGGTATTAATTCTTGAGAGCGGCACTAAGTTATACTCAGTTATGCTGGCAAAGGGAACCGGCCAGCCTGGCAGAAAAAAACCAAAACAAAACCAAAACAACAACACAGGGACGTGCGGAGCAGAGCAGAGCGGGCCGGGTGCCGAGGAGCAGGCTTACGACTCACTTCTTTATCCTCTCGCCATAGGAGGCCACTTCATCTAGCGCATTCTGCACGCTGATGCACACGTCCTGAATGGCATAAAGCTTGTTCATGAAGCCCTTTCTCTCTGAGTCCTGCAAGAGGACAGATAGAGATGTAGGCGAGAGAGAGAGAGAGAGAGAGAGAGAGAGAGAAAGCGAGGATGAGGGAGGAAGACATGGAGGGAAACAGAGAAGAGACACGAGTAGAGAGAGGAGAGAGAGGCTGGGCACAGGCGTCTTTGTGAAAACAATACATTTTAAATAGCGTCAAAGATTTGGAGTGGGGAGCCAAATCACCGGATATCCTGCATAAAGTGACAGAGTGCTTTCATTCCAGGCAGTAATAGAGATATAAAGTTGGCAGAACAAATCAAAATGTTTTCCTCCTTACGAATCCTCACACAGGCAAAATTTGAATATGTGAATAGGCAGAGAGAGGAGCAGAATTAAACTGAAAGCCGAATGGATAGATCAATCTTTGGGCTCTCTCTCTCTTTCTTTGCTGCTGCTGCCAACACAGCTTGGAAGACCAGGCAGAGCTCTCTTTTGTTCTCCTGGCTGGCACAGTGTGATGATGTCACCAGCCGTGACATCATTATCATCCTTGTTAACACTGTCACTCACCATGAAGAGTTCAGAGTGGGGGGGTGGTGTCACAAAATAGGCAGTCGACAACCCCTGCCCGTCTTACCGAAACAAAGTGAAGAATTTAAGAAGTCATGCAACAGTCAACGAGCTGCTGACTGACAGGCAGGGGCACGACGGATCTGGACAAAATGAGGTGACAGAGAGCAATTAAAAGCAATTGGTTGAGTGAGGACATTGACACGCAGACTGGTTGTTGCAATATGTGAATGGTGGACATGCTTGGAAGACAAAAGGGTAGAAAAGAACTATCCAGGAGACAGTTATATTAGTATTATGTGCACCATCACGGGTGATCCGTTCATAACGTGGCAGGAGGAGGTGGATATTAAACAAATTGGTAAAGGAGGAGAAGACTGTAATTACAGGATCATCATGTGAAAGTTCTCTACCACATCAGTGCTGTAAACACCTGTAATAGAAGAAAATAAATTACAGATGTCAGAAATGGTGAGATAAGAAATGGTTTAAATGGAATAAAGATGAAGAAAGTAAATATTTTACACAGTAAGAGTCAAATGAACCAAAAAAACTAAAATCTTAATCAAGAAAAGTTTACTGAAAACCAAAAGATGATGATATATCCACACATGCCTAGTATTTCTCTCTGTGTGTAGGAAAGACTATGTTACTGATGAAGATTGATGGACGTTGCTAGATTAGAGAAGTAAAGCTCTAAGTAATTATAACTACCATCGCCAAAGAAGACAGTGAAGCAGTCAAAGACCTGAAACCTTCAGGACCTCAAAGGCCTTTACCACATTTCCATCTTGAGGCCAGCCACCTCACCACAACCCTCCCACTGAGACCCAAACTGCCCCCCCAAACCCACCCTCGTCTTTTTGCTCTCTGTCCAGGATCAGATAATGTGAAAAATGAACCATGGAGCAGTCAGGGAGACCACATGGCCTCCCCAGCAAAACCACACAAGACAAATAGATATAATTAGACAGCGTCTCTGGGTTATTTTTCTTCGCAAATATTTTACAAGACTCTCTTTCTTTCCTCCTCCCGCTGTCCTCCTCTTCTAAGGCCTTCCCTCAAAGTCCATCTGTTTTTCATTGCTGAGTCAAACAAATCTCAGAATGCAGGGTCTTTTGTGCTGGGCTTGGTGAGGCCGAGCCGAGCCAGGCTGGGCCGGGTCAGGACGTTTTATTTTCGGTCCTGGGCTCAGGGGAGAGTGTTTGAGGGCCACAGGAGTGGTGTGAGAGACCGGGCGGGGGTGGAGAGGATAAGTCAGAGGTCATTCGAGTATAAACCATTGCCACATGCCCTTCGGACTGCGGTCTGACTCCTATTTCCTGTCTTCAAACACGGCTTGGGGAGGTGGGAGGTAGCAATAACACCGAGGGCCATGGAGAACCTTGTTTTCCCAGCTTCCCTGCACACTGCGCACATATGGAGTCAGGCAACCTGTTCTTATAATGGAACCTAATATGCACACAAACACACACACCCTACAGCTATTAGATAAGGTTGATCTGCACACCTGGTCTTGCTGTGTGACTCTATAAACAATATCCCAACAGAGATTAGATGATGGGGGTCCTTGATTCCAAAAGGCGGTTTCTTTTTCTACTGAGCATGTTCGCACTACAGTGTCATGACTAATAGAGAAAGTACTCATATCAAAATAAAATCTGCACTGCACTGCAGATCCATTACAAGTTTTTTAAATAAAAGACTCCTTTTTCATGCTTTCGGCACACACATTTTGCAAGAATTGTGAGTTTCAATTAGCTCACATGTGGTAAGTAATTAGAACATGGTCTTTCCAGTCTTGACCAGCTTCTAGTCTCACTCAGGAGGAGGAGCGAGTGCTTTACGGGAGTCTTAGGGCCTGTATTTCCATCTGTGTCTTCCTGTTTCTGTCAGGGAGACTAAGTGGGTTTGTTTGGAGAAGTGAAGGCATGGCTAGTAAAATCGACTCGGGCTGGCCCTCTGATTTAGCTTGGCCACAGATGCAAGCCATTTTAATGCTGAAAGTATGCTACAAATCCCAACACCTACAACAACCCAGTCGTGATGGATGATGCTGCTTGGCTTGAATCAGCCAGGCAGCATCATGAGCTTGCCTAATGTGTTTAGCGTCATTAGTTTTAAACACTCCAGCTTCATCATAGATAGATAGATAGATAGATAGATAGATAGATAGATAGATAGATAGATAGATAGATAGATAGATAGATAGATAGATAGATAGATAGGAAAGTCAGCAGAATATTCTACTACCGTGCATTAGAAGCTCTATAAAGACATTTGGTGAATGAGATTCTTCCTTGTGCAGAAGGAGTTACTTGACATCAATTAACTATCATCAGGTTGGTAACTGAAATATTTAGTGAGTTGGTGTCCTTTGTTGGGTGAGAGTTGCATGTTTTAATGGCATGGGTGCCATTTAAAGAAAATAAATGCATCCCTATGTCCAAGGTTTGCATCATTGTTTGGATGTGTGAAGTGCAGTATGAAATCTCAGCCTTTATTGCCCAGCAGCTGAACAGCAATAAAGGCTCGTTAAAAGTGATGTGAGTTGTTTATATGTGTTAAGGAAAAATAACCCCTCAGTGATACCAGAGAGAGCCCAGGGACACTCACACACACACACATTCAAAGAAACAGCCAAGTCAGGCTAACCACATTGCACTTGCTGGTAAATTGTGGTAAACAAATGTGGTAAACTCCTTGAAAACTAACTTAAATATTTAACAAAGGAAAGATGCACAAAGCCTGGGCGCACTCGACTATTCCATTTCTCTTTCAGAAAGACACCATCACAGCAAAGTACATCTATATGCAAAAGTGCAAAGTGAGCAGTTATAAACTTTACAAAGACAGTTTGTTCTTCACTGACCCAAGGCCTAGAGCTAAACAAGAGAGAGGTCACTGAGGACTGAAGCCTATTAGGTTGGACTCAAATATCTGTCCTATATCTACTTGGTGGAAAAGAGAGAGCCATTTGAGACTATTTTAACCTCTGATCATATTGTTCTCCCTGCTGATTTACGCCATAAAAATGATAAACCTAACAGTTACAATGTAGCAGCATATATCCCATCAAACTGCAAAATGAGTCTGAACCACAAGTGGCTGCTGCTCATTGCTGCTGTGCTAAAATTGCACCTGTTTTTCTTTGTTTTTCTTTTTTTTTTGCCCCTCTAACTCTGGCAGCACAGTAAAAATTGAAATGTCATATAAAATGTGACAGGATGCTAATATGTGGCTCCCAGAGGGCATCTGAAAGCGTTCTTGTTGATTTTGTAACTGCAGAGAGAGACGGCATCCCTCCCATTTCCACCCCAGGAAAAAAAACAAAAACAAAAAAAAACCACTGAAAAGTTGAACAAGTTGAGGAATGCTAGAGGGTGACACGAATTCAATTTCCAAAGCCTGCGAAAGAACTAGCAATGACACGATAATAAATAGTGCATATGATTAGCATCTACTGTATATTTAAATTAGGTGCGTCGCTATCTACTGAACAAAAAAGAAAACAACGATTTTGTGTTCATAAAGATGTTATTTGGGCGTGCATTTTCTTTAATTGCTGGAAATAAAGAAAATGATTGATGAAAGTGCATGTCACTGGAAGGAGAGCAGGCCTTTATTGGTTCATTTGCATTCACCCATGGCATACTGTTCTCTCTAGTGGTGATGTGTCGAGCACTGTTCAAGCTTCACAATTCTAGGTCCAAATAGAGTACTATAGAGACAGCTTACCCGTAAAATGAAAAAGCAGGAAAACATAGAGAACACAGAAAAGAAAAAGCTCCCAAAATTGTATTTTACATAAATATAAACTTCAATTTTCACTGCTGTATTTTTGTTAATCAGTGCCTTCCCTTTGTTTCCTGCTTTTACAATTAAATGTAACTGTTTGTGAACTAAGCATTTTTTGTGATTTCTTTTTCCCATTTTCATGTGTTCATTAGCATTTTAAGAGTAATAAAAATATCAAATGAAGCATGGAACCCATTTTTTTTTAATCTCTTATGTTGGCCATTTAAATAGTTCAGCTGCTCTAAAGCTATTGTGTTACCGGGGTCTATTCCAAGTAATACCAACTCCACTGGGGACGAGATGAGTCACAGATTTTACCAACTGGGATTTAAGAAATGCCCCCTGGGGAATAAAAAAAAAAAAAAAGGACCCAGTGGCCTAGAATACCATCTCTTTTCTGTTAGGAAATGACAACAGGACAAGACAAAGACCCTGTGAATGGCCTCAGATACCACCCTGCAACCTGGCACCTCGCCAGCGCCACATGAAAGGGACAGATGTTCGATTTTTTTCTTTTTTTTTTTAAGCGGTGGGTACCATTTTAATAAATAATTTATCCCATATAACAACTAATCCATGGGCAAATGGGTGGTGGAGAATACATTTTTTTTCCATCTCTGTCTCTCTTTCTCTTAAATAAAATACAGAAATATTTGTTTTACTGTGTTGTTGAGATGCACAGCGTGTCCTGTAAAGATGAGAAGGGGCATCCTGAATCTTGCTCCTATAGGCCAGAGCAGACAGACTGTATGTGTATTTTCCTGCGTTCACATGATGTGCTGCATTACTCATTTGCGAGAACCTGTGTGTGCCGGGGGTTGCTTCAACACAGTCAAAGTCAAACTCCAGTTAAGGTGGACCACGCACGCACAGTGCTCTCTAGCGCTAATTAGTCTCTTCACCCAGCAAAGTCCCATTGCGGGGATAAGTTTACACAGACTGTATATAAAAGAGAGCGTTAGGGGGGAAACGAGAGTAGCGAGTATTTAAAGGAGGAGGCACTAATAGTGGTGACTTATTTTCAGTTTGACCTCTGCTTCCTGTCCTAAAGAGAAAGGTTTCTGGTGTTATGAGTGTGAGTTTGTGTGTGTCTCTAATGTGTCTGGTTGGCAGGAGGTTGTTTGACACTGATCATCTTTACCCATATCTCCGTGGGGCCTCTCATCACCTCCACCACACAAACCACTCTATCAAGGCTCAAGGTCAGGTGCGTACACGAAAACATAAATGACTACCACCTCTCAACTTTTGCTCTTGATCACTTGATCACCTTCTCCTGGCCTCCCGCTGCACGCCACGCCCTGAACCGCCATCCTACCTCACCTCTGCTCCCCCTGCTCCTGCACTCTCCTTCCCCTGTCCTTCCCAGGAAGCAGCCTGGCGGAGTGTGATGAATGGGACGACATTAGTCTTGTCCTCTGTTGGCCTGGTTTAGCTGCTCCAGCCCATCTCCCCTCGTCCGTCAGTCTGTCAGTCTGTCTAAGTGCGTCTGTTTGTCTAAGTCTCTCTGTCCGGGTTGGTTTAAAACATACAGCATCCCACTGTACTGTCAAATGCCTAAAAGATGAGCGTACATATGAGCTTTCATATTTTTTAATTTAGGGAAACATACAAAATTCAAAGAGAGACGTGTCACATTTTTAACTACTCTCATTAATGACATCATGTTTTAATCGTACTGGGGTGAAATTACACCTCAATCTGTAAAACCTGCTAACCATGGCATGTTTTTAATTAAACATTCATGTTCAGACACACAGGCGATAGAAAAAGCTGTAAAATCTACTGTCTTAAACTTTGTTTTCGAAAGGGAAAAAAACCCAACAGAACGAGAGTGCATTGCTATGAAGTGAAGGGATCACATCTTCAAAAAAGTAAATAAAATATGCATCCTCTCTGTGCTCATTACAGATTTATGACTCTTGTTAAAAGAAAAGGTGGCGGCTGCCTTCTTACATGTCTGACTTTCAAATTCAGACGACACTGCTGTCAAGTGTTGTGCTCCACATTCTGTCCAATGAGAGACCGAGAGGGCTGAGTGTGTGCCATCTCCAACATCCTATTCGGTGAGAATCTCGATAAGAGTTACTTTGGGTGGATAAGAGCACGCAAGAACTCCTCACCTACAGTGCAAGGAGCTGCTCGTCATAATCCTTTGATGCATAGTTCATCAATCAAAAAGTTCAGTTGGTTCAGCCACTTGTGTGTATGCGATTCAGAACAATAACAGTTGGGGGGAGTAGTCATTGTTGCATTAGGCATAATGAGCATTGGGATTTTCTCCAGCAATATGTGACAATTTTGCAGTTCCTGTAGCAACTTTAAAGCAAAAACACTGATAAAAACATTCAAATCACCGCACCAGCCACCGCACACACATGCACACACATGCACACACACTCAGGGAACTGAAACTCACTCGAAAATTACTTTGTTAGCTGTCTATTATCAGTGACTTAGTGGGTCATAAGGTGTGAAAGTAGTCCTTATTTGTGAGTGAAACCTAATTAGTACTTTCAAAGAAGCTTGAATCTTAAAGCTTATTTTTTGGCACGCAAAAAAAAAACTACACAAAACTAGGAGAACATTTTATTCCCTCGTGGTCCCTGTTTCTGTGCAAACTGTATCAAAAATAAATAAGCACAAAGGCACTCGAGTGACTCCCCCCATGTCACCTTTTATTGCCCCAGAACCAAAAGCCCCACCAGCAAAACACACCGTCACACCTCAGTCTACACATTTCACCTCAATGTTTAACAAGTCTACAATGCTACAGGGAAGTCAAAGACAGGGGCAGCTTTCCATGCTGGAGCTCAGTAGCTTCCCCCATTACCTTAAAAAGCAGGCACAGGCAGAACCCTTGCAGTGGGTTTGGATTTGGGGGGCCAAACGTGCAGTGTGTGTGGGTGTTAATTGAGACGTGGACATGGGGGACAGGTACTGTACACAAACCCTGACAGGACGGCACACAGAGGCCGCTGGACAGACGATGAGCTAAAAAAGGGAACTGGGAGACAGCAACAAACACCATCGGGAGTCAGTGCCAGAACCACACACAGATCAACTTACCACCATTGCTCGTATCCATTCAAAGTGCCAGGAAGCCAACATATCCTCGAGGATATGGTTTTTATCACGGGTGTCCTCCCAGGGGCCTGGTTTAGGGTCCTTGTGGATAGATTACAGTGAGATGTTCTCTTTACGACCCACAGAAATAAAAGTCAAAAGGTTTAGAAAATGTGGACGTTTTGCAGCTGTGGTCTTATACATTTCTATCACCCTGTGCAGGAAAGAAAATAGCAAAAGCATTGCGATCAAAACACCTTTAGCCTTCTAATGCAGAAAAGATTCTTTTTTTCAGTGCTCATCTTTATTTAAAATTTGAAACAACAGCATTGGGTAGCAAAATTAAAACTAAATATGCATCTCCCTGAGTCCACTGGACTATTGCATATCTATCGAGATGAGCGCCCATGTCCGCAATCTCTACAAAGACATTGGTCATTGCACTGTAGTGCATAAGAATAGTGCCTAAAGCAAAGAAGAAGAAAAAAAGAAGACCCATGGTGCAAAAAATAACCAATTTTCATTTGAACCAGGCAGGAAAGACTGAGAATGAAGGAGTGATGATAGAAAGCGAAAGACAAAGCAAGAGATATGCATCTGGGGGGAATAGAGATAGTGAGAGATGATCCACCTGATGTATGTGTGTGACAAAGAGGAAAAACAAACAAACAATGCAGTGTGTTTTGCATAGACAGACAATACTCCTCTCTGCCTCTTTCACCCTCCTTTTTGTTTTCATTCCTGCCTCTATTAGTAAAACATGATTAAAATGCAGTTCCTACCAGCGTCTCTGCTGAACAACGGGGGAGAAAAAAAAAGACAGTGAGATGGGAAGAAAAATGAAGCGGAAAAGTCAAAAGCATCTTTTACAGCGTGACGCTTTTCATCCTTCACAGGCGGCAAGAAGAAAAGACAGACATTCAAACTTTATTCTCTTCCCTTCTCTCCTGCTCTGTCTCTTTCACCCATTCTCCTCAGCAGCTGAACCCCCCCGATACCTGCATCTCAAGCTCAATAGCCTCCCCAGAACAACATTTCAGTCACACTTTTTTTTCCTCTTCCAGAGCATTGATATAATTCCCAGTGCACTCTTTAGTCCAATTACATTATGCCATGCCGTTATCTGAGTGATCGGCACAGTGCCGTGACTGGGACTAAGAGAGGAGTGCGGTGGCTTAGGGAGGTGCTACAGAAGCTCTATGTGCTATCTGGAGACAAGTCGTGGAAACAGCGCTGCATGTGCCCTATTTAACTTTTCATGGAGTAGAAAGCATTGGCGCTTGCTTAATAGTAGAGAGAAGAGAAAAAAAATGGAGAAAAGTTGTGGAGAGAAAGACAACAGTCAGCCACATTTGAAAAGAAACAGAGATTGTGCGTGTGAACATCAACAGCTGAAAGTGGCTGTGAGGCCTGCACTGGATATGTGTGCTGATACTAGCCATCCGTCAGCAGTTATACGCTTGCAGGAGAAGAA
>VVHJ01010474.1:15932-33585 GCA_015107715.1 Tylochromis polylepis
CAGTGTCAGGCGGGTTAAAGGGTCGCTCCACCGATTTTTCACATGAAGGTCAGTGGATCTGTCACAAGGTCTAGCTGCCATTTGTTGTGTAATGGTTTTGCTCTGAAACAGCTCTCTAAAGTGACAGAAATCGATCCTGATTTTATTTTTTAGATATATCACTTTGGAGACTTAAGCTTTAGCATCAAAACTGTTTATGGATGTTTGTTTCTTGTGACCTGCTATGTAATAATATATCAGCTGAGCCTGCAGGATTTTCACTGCTGAAATGGCCTTGAAACATAATTACAGCATGTCTTATGTATGTTTTTCTTCTCATCTACAGGTTCTGCTGATATAAAGGAGGCACTCGTGTTACCCATGGAGGATTAATTTTTTTTTTTTGTTTGTTTTGTTTCTATTGAATTATGAACGCTTAGACGCCCCCAAAAGGGATGTCCAAGATGGGGGGAGGGGTTTGAGAGCACAAATCCCTTGGTCTGTGTGTGTGTGTGTGTGTGTTCATCTGCTAGAGGCAAATTTTTAACATGTTTTGTTTGTTCAAATAACCACATGCCATATGTTTGAGTTGGAACAGTTTGATGGCATGTCAAATATGTGTTTGCTAAGTTTGCATAACGATCCTGGGTGATGTCATTTTTACTCGTGCATTTTACTCATGTTGTCTCATTACTGCAGAGGATGGGTTTTGTTTGACGTTCATCTGCGTTAACTGTGGCTAAAAGAGAGATGCTGACGTTTAGGCAGTTAAATGTTCAGCTGTGATCCTCTCTGCTAGGCACAGGTAATATGGATGCAAGCAGAGATTGTATCACGTTTGAGGTGAAACTAACATCTGTTTTGTTTTTTGCACAAGAGCTCTTAAGCTTTAATCATCTTGATCTGGCTAAGATCTCCCTCCTCTTTTGCATCCTTACCCATTCGTCTGCTTACCTCTTCGGCATTACTGAGTGTGTTTGTGTGAGAGAGCAAGACCTTGGGTTTTCTCAAACCCCTCTCCCTCGGAGGGACATCTCTTTTTCCTTAGCCACTGCACTAAATTCCCAAAATGGAAACTCTTCTTCAGCTCAAAAACAATCAGTTTTTAATGGGTCTGTTTCGCAATGGGCCTCCACCTGAACTGCAATATGATAACTCCTCAGGTATCTATATATATATCTATCTATTTTTTTATTTATTTTTTTTATTCATTTGAGCTTACCTTCTGAACTCAACCAACTCGTTTTTATCCTCTAGAGCTCTTTCGCATCTCAACCTTTGCTCGCTTCCCAACATCGGCGGTCACCGAACGAAGTCTGGCGAGGGCAGGTTGGTTCTACACTGGCGTGGGTGACCGCGTGCAGTGTTTCAGATGTAACGTGACAGCTGAGGGCTGGCAGCCTGGCGACTGTCCAACAGAGAAACACCGACAGCTCTCTCCTTCCTGCTCCTTCATCCAGAGCCTCCCATCTACAGCCAACCTCCTCTCCTCTTCTCATTCCGCCTTCTCCCCTCTCCGCATTGTCCCAGCGATACCAGTAAGATGATCAATGCATGCTTCTGGTAATAAGAGTGGTAATAAGAGTTATTACCACTCAAAATTTTGGAGTCACTTAGAAATGGCTTTTTCATAACATTAAAATGATTAATGGGGTTGTCAGGAAGGGCATCGTAATAATAATAATCTGCCAAATCAAAATGTGTGGAGCTACCTGCTGTGGCGTCCCCTTATGAATAAGAGTGCAACCGAAAGTGGTACTGCTACATTTGCATTGACATACGGAGTGACATTTTCAGTAACCATTTCTCCTGTGTTCAAAAGCCAGAAGTGAACATGCTAGCACAGCTGATAACCAGTGATGATCAAAGAGACAAAACATTTTACTTGGAGTGTTTAGAGGATCACCCTTTGTGGATTTGATTAGTCTAAAAGTGATCTATTTAAAAAATAAATAAATAATAATAATAGTAAAGAACTTGCCAGAATATTCTTGATTTAAGAAATCAGTTATTCCATGGAATAATTCCCAAAAGCATTGAGAACCTTTACACAACTCTGTGTACCGCTTCCTTCACAAACCAGCACAGTCAGCCTTTTAGCGGTGTCATTTAATGAGACTCACTAGTCTTCTGGCTCAGCTGTGGGTGGTACACCATGGGTCTCCCTATTCTAGTTAGAGGCAGTGTTGGTGGTAGTGGTACACATTATTAGGACAAGAACTGGTGAGGAAGTGAGAATTTTGAGGCTCAGCTGGGCAAAATGATTGTTCTATCATCAGAACATTTCCCAGCTGTGCTAATATAACTGACAAAGGGTTTTTCTAATGATCAGTCACCTTTTTAACATGATGACTTCACAGGCAACACAATGCCTGGCTCAAACACAGATTAGATTAAATTAATCACTTACAATGTTATAATCCCTTTAATGTTAGATTAAAGCAAGTGGTCTTAAAAAAAAAAAAAAAGATCGTTTAATGTTTTTCTGATTGATATGTGAATTCTCTCAATTTCTTTTAAAATAGTTATTCTTAATAGTTCTTCACAGTAAGATTGGTAGATTAGATTAGTACCCAGAGGCACTGAGCTATCTGTGTTCTTTTTTTTTCCTCTTATCTAGCTTTCTGGTCCCGGCCCAGCTGCTGTTAACACAGCAGTAAGCCAAGGTGAAGAGCCTGTTGGCTACCTGAATATGGCCTTCTCCGCTCCTCCGCCCTCCAGCCCACTGACCTCCCGAGGTGTTGAGGACATGTCCCACCAGAGACCAACGTGCCACAACCCAACCATGCGCAGAGAGCAAGACCGCCTGGACACCTTCCATTCCTGGACGCTTTCCATTATCATGCCTGCCGAACTCGCCAAGGCTGGCTTCTATTACCTGGGCCAGGGCGATCGAGTGGCCTGCTTCAGTTGTGGAGGACAGGTAGGGGTGTGTGTGTGTGTGTGTGTGTGTGTGTTTACGTGCATGTGTGTGCTTGTTGTTGTTTGTACTGGGTTCATTCTGCTTAAAGCCCTTTGTTGAAACATTTATTTTACAATATAAAAATGTTAGGCAGTGTTACAAAGGCAGGCAACATCATTCAGACACCAAACTGAAAATGTCCTGACAGAAGTTTGTTTTTTTTCTTCTTTTTTTCTCCCTTTGCAGCTAAGTAACTGGGAGCCAGGGGACAGGGCCATATCTGAACACCAGAGGCATTATCCGAACTGTCGCTTTGTCCGAGGTGACAGAGCTGACAACGTGTCGCTAGCTGGTGCAGCAGCAACTGCGTCCTTAGCTGCGACTTCCCAGATGTCCTCAGGAGCCACAGTTCTCACCAATGTGTCCAACCCTGCCATGCAGCAGAGTGATGAGAGGCTGCTCACCTTTGTTAACTGGCCGTCACGTATCCCCGTCCGGCCAGAGCAGCTGGCTAAAGCTGGCTTCTACTACGTAGGTACGGATGCTGTCAAAGAGGCACACTTGTTCAGTGACTGTGACTGACTTAACTTCATTAGTTGACCAGTAAAACTTTTTATTGAGAGGTTATGCTACTCATTGGCTGCTGTGTGTAAATAAGGTGGCGTCTATGCTGTATTCATAGGCTGCTGCACTCTTCCAAAGTGGCCAAAAAGACAGTTAATGCCAGTTTCAGTGTAGAAAATTAATATGGTTGAACAACCAACATAATTTGTATATTTTAGTGCCAAAGTTAGAGACTTGCATGTGTAAATCATAGATGAAAACGTTTTGTTTAATTTTGCTTATTATAAGAAATGCTTACTGGGTGATAATCTTCCTAGAAATTTACTCAGAATCTTTCCTTCACTTGAAGTGGTTGCAATGACAGTCGGAGGGTTTTCCTACTGTTTTTGAGGGAGTTCCACAGAAGTGTTTTTCTTATCGAGTTTCTCTGATTTCACTGGAAAGTCCTCAGATAAATCATATCAATGGACACCTGGTTATGAACTCAAGTGTCATAACGAAACCAAATAAAGCATCTAAATGTGACGAGATCAGTGCTTTTGAGCTAAAGGAGAAATGAAAGAAGTGAAAAAGTAGTTCAGAGTGTCGTCCCCCCCCCCCCCCCCCCCCATTTCTTAAATTTGCCCAAAGCTACGTACTGAAACTGAAAGCTCTTTGTTTGCCCCTCCTGAAGGACGTAATGATGACGTCAAGTGTTTCTGTTGCGATGGAGGCCTGCGATGCTGGGAGTCTGGGGATGATCCATGGGTGGAACATGCCAAGTGGTTTCCTCGGTAAATGTTGCTGTTGTAAAGTCGATTTGTCATCAGTTTTATCCAGATCACAGTGTGCTGTAGAAAAGCGCTGGTTAGGCAAATGGACATGTGTACATGTGTGGTTCATGAATGTTTGTATTCTTGTACCTCTCGTTTAACTGCAGGTGTGAATATTTGCTCCAGGAGAAAGGACAAGACTTTGTTCACCAGATCCAAGCTCGATTTCCTCGGCTCTTTGAGCAAGTTAGTAAAGATCAACGCATCTGAGATTAAGTTCAAACATGTGGTTTGGAACAAGTCATTAAAAAATGCTTTTTTTATTCCCCTTTTTCCTCAATAGCTTTTAACAAATGGAGACAGTAACTCCAGAGAGTTTGTGGATCCACCAGGTGAGTTTGAAAAAATTAAATTCTTTAAACTTTTTAAGGTTTGTTAAAATCCCCACCAAAAAAGAAGCGAAAGGAAAGAAAGAAAAGAATAAACTTTGTCCCACATAGGATCTTGAAGCAGCAAAATAAGACAAGATAAAAATAAATTTTCCCATAATATACTTTCGGCAAAGATTAAAGTGTACAATGATGTGGCTCCAGACCTTTTTAACTGAGCAGAGTCCTTATTTAACAGTGAAATAGATGTTGGGAGGACTGAGAGCTGTGGTTTGTTTTGCAGCTAAGGATGATAACTCATGCTCTAGAGAAAGGATATGGGATCATTAACAATTTTATGAGGCTGATGAACAACAATTTTCTCATATTCTGATCGGAGAGACTGTTGCTCTTTCTTTGCTGTTAAAACTGAACTCATGAATGTCTGCTTTCTCTTCACTCAGTGGTTCACCTCGGTCCTGGAGAGGAGCGGTCTGAGGATGCCATCATGATGAATACCCCCGTGATTAAGTCTGCTTTAGAGATGGGCTTTGAGCGAAGTCTAGTCAAGCAAACGGTCCAGAGCAAAATCCTGACTAGTGGAGAGAACTACAGGACAGTCCAGGAGCTGGTCTCAGACCTGCTGAGTGCAGAAGATCAGAAAAGAGAAGAGGAGCGAGAGATGCTGGCAGAGGCGATGGCATCAGGTGACGTAATTAATTAATTAATACTGTTCTCACTCCTTCATTTTATGGAAATCAAATCTATTCAGGTGTTTTGTTGCAGTGAAATGATAATATTTCCTTTCCTTTCAGATGGTTTCACCTTTGTGAAGAGACACCAGGCAGCTTTGATCCAGCGACTAAAAAGTGTCGAGCCAGTGTTGGAGCATTTAAGAGATCAGAATGTGTTGAGTATGTAAATTTTTAAGCCCTCAAATCTCAATAAACACAATCTTTGTCTGAATTCATATCCATTCTTGGTTAAATAACAAATGAAAATCTGAGACATAATTTTATCAATGATACCCTGAATCATAGAGCCGGTGTTACGTTTTACTTTGTGATTTAAAAACATGGAGACAAAAGATCTGCACCTGGTACCGGTGCACAAACCTAGAGTCTTTGGTGTCAGGGGCAAGTACTGCTAAATCAGATGGTGGAATATCTGGGTAGGCCTCTTTCTCAGTTTTAAATAAAGGTACAGCATGACTGGAGGTGCACCAGTGTAATGTTATGTTGCTTTTTTTTTTTATTTCAGCTGTTTAAAGTGTTTCACGTGTGCCCTTCTTTACCTGCAGCTGCTGAAGAGTATAGCGGTCTTCTGGCTCAGACGTCTGCCCAGCAGCAGACTGCCAGGTTGATAGAGCTCATCCTCACAAAGGGAAACGCTGCAGCTGAGGTCTTCCGCAACTGGATTCAGAAAAATGACGTCCACCTGCTCAGAGATCTCATGGGTATGTGTGTAAGCAGGTCAAATACAGGCGGGTTTGAACTGGAAACCCTGACTGTGATCAAACTGTAGCTCAGTGGTTAAGTAGGTGTTGTCTTTTCTGCTTTTAGCTCAGTCGAACGAAGCTGCATCACCAAGCCAGGATCTTTCAGGTATGTAGCTTGAAGCAGAGCTCACTGTCCTGTAAAATTGTTTTGTGTTCAACTCATTTTACTGTTTAAATACTATCTCTACATTTATATAATTTCTTTCTTTTAAAAAAAAAAAAAAATCTCCTTTGTATTGCAGACCTCCCAATGGAGGAGCAGCTGCGGCGCCTACAGGAGGAGCGTACCTGCAAGGTGTGTATGGATAAAGAGGTCAACATCGTCTTCATCCCCTGTGGACACCTGGTGGTGTGTAAAGAGTGTGCACCATCACTGCGAAAGTGCCCAATCTGCAGAGGCCTGGTTAAGGGCACGGTTCGAACCTTCCTCTCATAAGCAGGAGGCCTGCTATCACAGGTTTATCATGTAAATCTAATCAATAGGCTACAGTTTATATTTATTGGAAAGGGTGGCGAGGTAATTGCATACCTTTTCCTTTTTTTTTTTTCTCAACTTGTGTGACTCACAAGTTTGTAGATTCATCTACATAACGAAAAAAAGCTTGCAGACTAACCGTATCGGAAAGTGATGTAGAGTTGTGATGTTCATGCTCTTACTTATACTTTACCGTAAACTTAACAAGTCAGAGAATGGATGAAAACACAGTGTTCAGTGCAATCTGTCTACAAATGACATGCTTGTATCATAATAAAACAATCACTTTCAAAGTAAACATGACATTATTGCACATCAGTCATTGTGGTCTGTTCATTCATGCAGTGGATGTTTGAGATACTGAGATTAAAAGGCACCTTTCTCCCAAATCATGGCTGGTATTTCCAGCCTGATGGTGAGAATTGTTAAACAACAATAATGACTGTAGCGGCATTGCTTTCGCTACAGTTGATATATTAATTATCCTAGTTTGTCAAACATTAACCTGCATGTGCCAAAGAAAAGTGTCAGTGCAAGCTGCCATGTGATGTACCCCCACCCCGCCATATGTTCACTCTTTAAATTAAGCCACAAAGAGAAACTTCACTAGATGATTACAGGGGAGCCTTCTACAGTAGGGTTGATGCTTTCAGGAACAATTACAGATGGCATAGACAACACTTATCACCTTACAAAGCTGCTGCTGCTGCACATCACTGAGAACAATCACACAGCAGGACACATCAGAGCTGAGGTCATCAAGAAAATGACAGAAATGATTTGTGTATACCTTGAAAGAAAACTGACCAAAGCTATGTGCAGACACTTGGTGCAGGGTCATTCTACAGAAATATCCAGTTTGGGGATGGCAGGATGTCTTAAATTTGATTTTCTAACATTTAAACACATGTAACTTTATTCACAAAAATGACAGTTTAAAGATTATAAAAGTAGTTTTTGTGCATTTATGTAAGCATGCATGTGTCACTGTTTTGTCACTGGCGTTAGCTTACTCCTTTGGCAAGACTTTTATGACGTTTTGCTCATTTGCATAACTGTTTATGAAAACATTTGAAGAACCAGTTAAAAATGAATAATGATGAAGTCCTTTATAGCTTAACCACAAAGTATTCAATGGATGTAAAATTATTAGTGTGTCATATGTGACACATTCTACTGAATGTGATTGGGGGGGTGTAACATCAGTGACACAGTGAACCATCTGGGGACACATGGCACTCAATTTAGTCTTACCTGATAAAAGGCGGATTAATAATGATCAAGAGCCAGTTAGGAGTTACTTAAAATATTATTTATATTGAATTAAAATGTATTTCTATAGAAATATTAAAACAACATCAAACAGCTTTTGATAAAGTTTTTCTACACGTGAGGGTCATTGAGTAAGTAACGGCTCCAGTGTTACGTATAAGGAAAATAACACCAGGGATAATTTTAGGAAAAAATGTTTTTTCCTAAATGGATGTTACAGGACATCAAAGCACATATTGTACTCAGGAAATTATTTAATTTTTTTCCTTTTTTAAATTAATAAACAGTATAGTCATACCAGTGACTTTAAACAAAAGGAAAAAAAATCTGCTAAATATTACGTACTTATTTTTTTAATATGTAATGATTATTGTAGATTATATAGTAATATTTACATTATTGCATTTGAAATGACCTCACAGCTATTGCACTTGAGGGGTCAAGCACATCTGTGGTGCTCTACCATCTTTATAATTGATTTAAAAAAACAAAACAAAATATTGTCAAATTCATGGCTGAAGAAACTGAAATTGTTCAAATAACATACTGTCCTGTTTAGACGGAAATAAACTGTCACCATGATATGTTTTTCAAGTGTAATATTTCTGTAAAGATCAGGCACAGAAAAACAGATTTCCACAGAGTGAGCCTGCAACACTTTGGCTCTGCACACATGCTTCTGGGGTTCATGGCGTTCTCCGAGTGTGCTGCTCACGGTGAAGTTCACACAAAAAAAACAAGTTTTCACTGACACAGCTGTGACAGCTACAATTAATGATTTTCTACACACTAAAATAGTCAAATTAAAATATTAATTTGTAACACCAGTATTCAAAAAAAAACACAAGACGACTGAACAGCTTGTTTATACAAATATTTATTTTTATTCCACAAGTCTCTTCAACTGCTGTTTAGATGATGCCAATCTGCAAATAAAATAAAAAGGATATTAATTACACAATGTTCATCAACAGAGTCAACACGTGTATCTGCACTGTTTTGCATCAGTGGTTCCTTTGAATGCATCACAGACATTCAGAGCAAATATAAATTTTACATCACATGCACATGACTGATTTAGCTTTAGAAAGGCAACCCCTGAATAAAGGCTCACCTTGTTTGCAACATCCAATGCATCGTAATCAGGTGCGAGACGGACGTACGCCTTCTTCTCACCATCAGGCCTGCATGTGATCGGGGAAAAACAGAGCAATTGAAAAGGTTGCTGGTAGAACCTGTTAAGTGTGGATTTAAAAATGCTCTCTGAGGTCTGATGATCAACAACGAGCCTTCTGACATGTGTTATAAATCATGTATTAAAATAAAGCAGAAATGTTTTGGAGTGACCAGAAAAACAAATCAATAAAAAACATGTAACACTTTCAGCTCTGTTTTTTTTTTTCAGGCTTCAGGATATCTATTTATTCAGAGAGTGCGCACCAAATTGGCTATTATGTTCATTCAGATGTGGCAAATTCAATAAAGATGAATTCTGCAAGAAAAGCTGCATTTCAGCTCTGGCAAAAATTACCTATGCTTCAAAGAAAAACAAGGTTTTCACCAGTGGGAGTCCAATGGCATCCCCAGGTTACTGTAATGTGATCACGAGGAAATAGGTGGACAGATATCAAGCAAAGCATTTACCAGAAGGTTAAAAAAAATGATTGGTATACATGGAAGAAGCAAACTCCCAAATGTGCCTCTCCCTCATTTCACCTGTTGTGTGTGTGTGTACACAGCTCCACTGTCATGTCAATGTTACACACAATTAATGGGTAGAAAGTGGCACATTAACCAACCACACCCCCAATAACATCAGCATATCAAACAACAGCCAGGCAGTTGCTGGTATAACAAATGTGCTTTATGTCCCTTTCAGTTATACACGCACAAAATGTACCAATCATCCTGATCCTGTTGTAACAGCGATGGAACAGATGGAACCATTGGTTGGGAATGTTCCTGTAATATCCTAATGTGTTGGGTTGTCTTGTTAGGTTTTCAGCACATCCACTTAAATGTCATATTTATCCAGATACTTGCACAGCATGTGATCTGCACATATGAAGTCAATGCTTCCTTGATGGGAAGGTGTAAAGGACTGAAAAGGTCTGTATGAAGTTGGCTTTCAGCTCAGCCTGTGTGAGGATTTCTACCTGATGAGTGTGTTGACTTTGGCAACATCAATGTCGTACAGCTTCTTGACAGCGTGCTTGATCTGATGTTTGTTGGCCTTGACGTCCACAATGAACACAAGTGTGTTGTTATCTTCAATTTTCTTCATAGCAGACTCTGTTGTCAAGGGGAACTTGATGATGGCATAGTGATCCAACCTATAGAATAAAATGCACGCAAATTTTTTGGTCAGAGGTCCTCAAAGTCTCTACAACATAATTAAATGTTAACTGCTTATTGCTTATTGTTAACTGCTCACTACAAACATGTTTTAAAAAAAATTATCAGATTGGTGCATCAGAAGTTTAAAAAAACTGGAATCATGCTTTTTCATACTTTGATCGCTATTACCATCATGTGCACCAAGCTCTGCTCATGTTCGTTTGTGGCTTGCATGCACTCTTTGTAACTCACTTGTTCCTGCGAGGAGCACTCTTGCGGGGATATTTGGGCTGTCTGCGGAGACGGAGGGTTTTAGGGCGACGGAAGGTGGGAGAAGTCCTGACTTTCTTCTTCCTGTGGCTGTGTACGCCTTTCAGCACAGCCTTTTTGGCCTTCAGAGCCTTTGACTTGGCCTCGGTCTTGGCAGGGACAGCTATGATTGGGGGAAAAAAAGTTACAACTATTAGACAGCTGTTCATGATTCTAGTCTTTGTCAATATGGCAATAAACACTTTTGAAAATATCACAGCACTGCAAGTCAACCTGTGGCCCACATATTTGACACAATGTACACAGCAGGTCATCTACTGAATTCTGTAATGAGTTGTAGCTGATCCAGTGAAATACACATTTACACTAACACATACTAAAATAAGCATCATATACAAATCAAGCTGGATCTGCTTTACAGCTATGTCAAAGGTAGTCCGTATCTAAACAATCCATTTTTGTTTTATATTGAATCACATGATCTTAAGACATGGGAGTTCACTTCTTACTACTCAGTGTGCACACAACCACATCTGCCCTCCACACAGTATTAACACCTAGGAGGCAGATTACTAGCACGCCAACACTCTCAGGTTTTTTACGTTACAGAAGTATCGCTGACTACAACAGATAAAACTTCAACAGTTAGATTTACAGTAACATCAAAGAAATTTGGAGATGCTTTCACGCGTTGCTAATGCAACGTTTTAAAGGCTGCTAAGCTAAGGCCATTGCTAAAATGATCTAAAATACCTAATCCGCAGACTTATTTGAGTTAATAAAGCCATAATAAGATGAACTAGCTAAGCCTTGTCCATAAGAGATGGCTTAATAAGAAAACATTAAATAAATGTAACTGTAAATACATGCGATTTCATCAACAGCGGCTTGAGCTAGCTTAGCTTAGCTTAGCCAGCATCACGTTACGACTACATGCCGGACTCACACTCTTGAGATATCTACATATTTACAGCTCTGACAACAATAACTTGAACTCAAACAAAACATTTTCACTACATTCCTTCATACCGCATACGTACGGTACAAATAGAGGAATCAATTCAACAAAAATATACGATTTATTCATTCAAAATGGTTAGATTCACAAACCTTCCTTCTTCACCTTCGGTGCCATGTTGAGAAAGGAAGACTGAACGGGGTTTCCTGCGGTATATTGCATGGGCGAGATCTCATAGCAAATGTATCGCGATAGTTAAGAAATCGGACGCCATGCATTTGCCTTTTTGCTATCACACTGATGAAACGTTGCTACCAAAATACTTTTAGCTTTCACGACTCTCAAATTTGTTACAATAATCTTTTCTTTCTTTATATACATTCATTAAAAAATAATTAATTATTATGTAATTAGATTAACATATCTCCCCTCTCTTTAAGCACCAGACTGTTGTTACAGTCCTGTATGTGCATTTATTGAAGGAAAATAGGTTTTAGTTAGCTTTCAACAGTTTCGACTGGCAAGAAATATATTTAAAATTTTATATATAAAATAAATTTTGCCTGCTATAATAACATACAGTTATTATACTTTATGTGTAAGTATGAATACCCATTTTTCAAGTTGCCCTTAAAGATAGTTTTAATCCAACACTAACCAAGTCTGGTGAAGGGTTGAACAGAAATGGTGTAATGAAATTAAACATTTTAGGGCATGGTCTCTCATAGCTGTCCTTCAATAGCAGAATAACTTACAGTTTATAGTTTATTTCTAATCAAAAATACCCAGTTGCTGTTTAATGTACTTTCACAGTCATCATCTTTATTAACAAATATACAAAATTACGTTCAGTCAAGTGAGCAAATGTAATAAAATGCCAAAAAAAAGTTTATACATATATAAAAGTTTATTTTATACTCTCATATTACAAAGCACAAATGTAAAGGTTGACAATAAATCAGACTGCAAATCCATCAGTCCATCTGTATCACTCTCCTCTAGTCTGCCTTCAGCTTAGTTTTCTTCCCCTTTTTCCTGTTGAAGAAGAAAGAATGAATATTAGAAATACTTTTAATTAACATCCTCAAATTGTACCAAATGTTAAACCCTTTTATCTCAAATGAATTCAAGTGGGTTACATTTATGGCTCCATACATGCCTCTGTGATATTTTTGACAATAAAAATGTTTCCTACTTTCAACTTTTCACAGATTTTTACTCTAATGGTATGCTAAGGAAACTGGATTTACATTGTGTGCAGGGTCATTTATCATATATGTATGTTTTTTTTTTTTACATAACAGAGTTTGATATGATTGTACTTTGTAGTTTACTGGACTGAATAAATGTGCATGAAAGCCCTCCCCACCTCCTTACTTTTGTACCTTGGTTCCTGAAGTCTGATGAGGTTTTCTGAGACACTTTCTTGTGCTTTTCTTTTCCTTCTTTCTGTGTTTTATTTCCTTTCTTCAGCCCCTGTCCTTTTGTCTTCTTTTCCCCTTTCTCCTGCTGCGTTTTTGTTTGAGCTCCATTTTCTCCTTTCTGCTCTCCACTCGCTGCTCGCTTGTTTCCTTTTTTCTGAGCTTTGCCTTTGGTCTTCATTAAGAAGCGAGGAGTTGTGCAAATGGTGCTTCTCTTGGGAGGTTTCTTCTCAAGTCTCCGCTTTACTTTGCTAAACAAAAAGATAACGACCAGACCGCTCTTACCAAAACTCAACAGGGAGAAATTTAGCATTAAATCAAAGGAAAAATGTCTGTAAATGTGCAGGTAATCGTGGAGCTTTGTTACCTGTGTATTTTTTTGATGCCAACCATGTAGTCTGGTACAGGACAGCCCGCTTGTTTTAT
Organism: Tylochromis polylepis; assembly: GCA_015107715.1. Classification (NCBI taxonomy): domain Eukaryota; kingdom Metazoa; phylum Chordata; class Actinopteri; order Cichliformes; family Cichlidae; genus Tylochromis; species Tylochromis polylepis. The sequence continues at coordinate 29,155 of VVHJ01010474.1, forward strand.
AACATTAGCAATGCTGTTAGAGAGAAGCATAGGGGGGGAAAAAAAGAGAAAAACTACAGGCTCAGTATTTAAATTCAGGGTGCTTTAAAAATAAATTAATGGAAGAAGTGACCTGAACTTGCAATTGTTGTGTTGCACTGAAATTATTTTATTAAAAAAGCGACACCAACGATAGAGACCAAGAACTAGTCATGATGGTCCACGGGAATTTCAGAAAATTCTTTTAAATTGTGTGTTAACAGCTGGATATGGGTTTGAACGAAGTAGTATTTACAATTAAAAAACAAAACAAAAACAAAAAACCCTCAATTTGCTCTTTTCATACCTGCGCAACAGAGGTTTGTCATTCTCTGTGAAGAAGGTGATGGCCTTTCCCTGATGTCCAGCTCTCCCAGTACGACCTGACAGACAGAGAGTGATACACGTCAAAGACGAAGTGGAAACATCAGGCTGATTATTTGTGGATCACTGTTCAAACCAACCAATGCGATGGATGTACTCCACAGCGCTGGTAGGGAAGTCATAGTTGAGCACAAGGTTCACGCCTTTGAAATCGATTCCTCTGGCGAGCAGAGCCGTGCAGATCAACACCCAAATCTTCCCGGAGCGGAAACTGTTCATCACGTTGTCTCTCTGACACAGAGGAGCAAACGATGAGAACAAGAGCACTCAATAAATAAACTGAAACAGAAATAAATGATAGGAGTGGCAGGTGTGTTGCTGTACCTGCTGCTGCGTGCGGTCTGCGTGGATTACATCCACATTGATCCCTTCATACACCAGCTCATGGAAAAGCTCCCGCGCTCTTTCTATAGTCTGAACAAACACCAGCATGGGCGGCAGGAAGCCCTGAAACACAGAAAGGAGAACATCTTTTATTTTATCTTAGCTTGTAAAGAACCAGCCCATCAGAAATAAATCAAAAGCATGTTTATGTGATAACCACTAATAAACCTGTTCTCTTTGAAATAACCTGCTCTCCTTACCTTTTTGATGATATCCCTCATTGCCACAAGCTTGCCATTCTCTGTCCCAACAAACAGCAGCTGCTGATCCACCGTATCCACAGCTGTATTTCTAAAAAGATGAAACACCCACGTTTCTAATGTGACAAAAAAAGAAGGCGGCATGAATCCGCTGCAGTAAGCAGTTCTTCAGGTAAAGCCGTACCTGTGCCCAATGTTGACAGAAACCAGGTTGTCGAGGTTCAAGCGGCACCACTGTTCTACATCTGCCGTGCAAGTGGCGCTGAAGAAAGCCCTGCGCACCTTTGCACTGGAGCAGGCTAGAAAAATGGTGGCCAGCTGCTCTCTGAAGCCCGTCTTGCCATCTTCAAACAGCTTATCGGACTCATCGACAACCAGCCACTCCACACTGAAAAGCAACACACAGAACATCGTCAATCTGTCCCTCTATTTTTTTTTTTTTGTAAAAGTAATAAAGAGACAAAAAGTGCTTGTACGACACCCAAAAACCATCAGAGCAGATCAAATGTCACCTGCTGAGGTCGACAGCTGGAGGGTCCTGCTTGAGAAGGAAGATGAGTCTGTTTGGAGTACTGACGAGTATATCTACACACAGAAATGTTGGGAGTTAAAAGCCAGTCAGATCCCCCCCCACCCCGAGGCAATAATCGCTTACCGTATTTTTTGTTTGAGCGTGGTCCGTATTTCTTAGCCGCTAGTGACGCTTTGTCTATGATGTGAACTCTAAATCCAACTCCCTCCGACAGACGGAGCAGCTCTCTGTAGGTCTAAACACAATTCAACAACACTGACCAAACACTGCTGAAAACACAGGAAGTCGGTCACTTATCATCCTTTATCTATCACCAGCTGCTGCAGTTCACAGCAGGAAAGGCCTCCTTACTTTATAAAAGCATCACTTTCTAATTTATGTTGTATACCTGGCTGGCCAGCTCTCTGGTTGGGGAGATGATCACAGCTCTGAAGCCCTGATTGGCTGGCTGCTGCAGCTGGGCGAGCAGCGGGAGACAGAAAGCCAAAGTCTTCCCAGATCCTGTGGGAGCACAGGCCAGCAGCTCCCGACCCTGACAGAAAAACCAAACCAAGAGTGAAATCCCCAGAAAAATTGCCGTCTGTGCACTAATTATAAACCAAAGAAATGAGGACGAGCGTGCATGCTCACATGCATCATGAGGGGCATCGCCTGCATCTGTATCGGCGTTGGGGAACTCAGCCCGGCGTCTCTGAGGTTCTGAAGGACACGCGGGTTGAGGCGATACTCGGACTGCAGCTCCTCGAATGTGCACACAGGGTCAGGTATGTCACAGCCGTGCACATTTATGCGGTTTTGGGAGCGAATACGATTGACCTAAAATGAAAGACAAATACTTTATTCAATGGCGGATAGGGGACAGCAGTAGCTATGCAGAGCATTTCATCACTAAGAGGCAGTTTTACAATTTTGCAGGATCTCTTTATGCTATAAGATGTAGCTCGGTGAGGACCTTTTCCTGATGAAGATGCTTCAGCCTCTTCAACGAGGATTTCTCTTTCCCGTCACTCGGCAGGTTTTGGATCTTTCTGTCCAAAGAGGAGGTCCAGGTGATGCCAATTCCCTCTGTCTCTTTCAGCAGTCCACCACCAGCTTCAGTCAGACAGAAGACATAGAACAGGCGTGAACAGCTAGCTGTTAATTTTAAATGTCACTGGATATTTTTGTAAGAACAAGGTTTCCATAGTGAACACTTAAAAGCTGCATCCTTTACCTTTCACCTCCACTTGGTTGCTTTTGGTCTTTTTCTTCTTCTTTTTGGTCCTCACATCTCTCTCCTCCTCTTTGCGCTTTCTTTTGCCTCCTATGTCGGAATCTCCATCTTCACTTCCCTCATATTCTTCTCTGCCCTCCTCTTCCTCCTGTGCCCGGGTCCAACTCTGGGCTCCATTGGCTGTGGCAAAATAATCAATCGCAGAGAGAGGATCGGGAGAAGCTTCTTCTGCCCGACTCCTCACGGGCTACAAAATAAAAAGACACATAAACGTGTGTGTATATGTATGTGTGAGTGTTACGGTTCTACTATACTTCAAATAAATTTATTGAGCACAACAACTTCCCTAAAACGTTAAACTGCTACACAAGCAGGACAGCAAAATTCGAGGTTAGCTAAAATGCATTAAACCATGGTTCGTGCTGCTGTTAACCAATCGCTGTTTTCATCCAGTCCATCCATCAACTACACTATAACGCTTACCTTAAACCGAGCGGCGTCCTGACCAAACCTCTTCAGGTCAAATTTAGCTCCAACTCCGAGTTTTCGAAACAACTCGAACGCGTCCATTTCTACAACAGCGTGGTGTGCCCCGATCAGGCATCATTAATCAACATCCGGATCATCCACCTCTCGCCTCTGGCGCCCCCTGTTGCGGGCCGTGAGCGTTATAGCGAGTGAGTAATTATTCTTTTTAAAAAAAATAAGAATGGGGTATTATTCCCAAAAGATACAAAAATTATTCACTTTAAAGTCGCGAATTTACAAGTAAGAAAAAAATTATGTGGGCTTATCAATCATAAACCATATTATTCTTATTCTGGCCTATTTAGAAGAAAATTTTGTAGGAGTTGCTTCTTCAAGGATTTAGTTTATTCTTTTGCCTGTTTACGTGTTTGTTACAATTCATAAACATACGATCACGAGACCTGTGAAAGTGATACTAACAGATGAACATGATTCAACAATCTGAAAGTACTAACTTTACTGGTTTACTTCCATCCTATTGTGAACAGCTCATCAATCTTTGATGAGAGATTTTAGAGGACAGCTGTATCTCATTCATTCAGATTTTTTGCAGCAGCAGCATTTAAGGCTGGGTGGTGACGTAAGTTCAATTTAATTTTATTTATACAACATCAAATCACAACAGTGATGCCTCATGCCACCCTCATGGAGTCTGTTTCTGACCATTTGAGCAGACACATGCACATTTGTGGCCTGCTGGAGGTCATTTTGCAGGGCTCTGGCAGTGCTCCTCCTGTTCCTCCTTGCACAAAGAATCCGAATCAGAAAGGGTTTTATTGCCAAATGTTGAGCAGATTTACAACATTAGGAAATTGCTGCGGTACTTTGTGCAAGACATACGATAAGACAAACATTTAAATAAAAATCAAAAGTGCTAAGCAGATTGCACTGATCATCGCCTGCATTCAGGTTTATTTCAAAAATGGAACAGGTGCAGAGAACACAGTACAGGGTCATGTGTTTGAATTGGAGCAAGTGGTGGGAAGTCTTATGGTTATTGTTCATGGGTTCAACAGCAGATGGGAAGAAACTGTGAGAGTGGGACTGTGTGCTTCCTGAAGTCCACAATAATCTCCACTGTCTTCTGAGTGTTCAGCACTAGGTTGTTGCGGCTGCACCAGGACACCAGACGTTCAACCTCCATCCTGTAGGCAGACTCATCCCCATCCAAG
>VVHJ01010482.1:36183-48689 GCA_015107715.1 Tylochromis polylepis
ACCTGCAGACCAAAAAAAAAAAAAAAAAAAAAGCAGCGATATAATGTATTCTCTTTGCTTGATGTGATGACTGAATTTTCTTTTATATGTAATTCAAAAAGCAGTGCAAAGACTTCACAAACAGAGGGCAAACCTGGGCATGTTGAGTACGTAACATAAAGTATACAGCTGTGGAAAGCAAACAAAAGACAAAAAAAAAAAAAATACAGTTTCTCTTCAATCTCTGATACAAGTTCAGACTGGAAAAGCTGAAGTATAATCTACTTTTCTCAAGTAGTCATCTCCAAGTCAGAAGGTTAAGAGATGCATCGGTCACTGAGGCCCTGCTTTTCAATCGTCCTGAAAATATCACACACAGCACACAGTGTGGGGTTTATCTGCGGGATGTAGTAGCTTTGAGTTTAGCTGGAATAAATTGATAAGCCCCCATCTACTAAGTACATCAGCTTAAAGATTCTTAAATTCTAATCTTTCCTTCACCAAGGCGACTGTTGGCACGATCGGTTTGGAAACGAAAATACAAACAACAACTGTGAATAAAGCCACCGAATTAATTCTTGCTACAGCACCTCTTAAAGTATAAGCTAGGAAAGGAAATGATGGCAAAGTTAATGTGATAAGTATGCGATAATCTGTTATGTTCAGCCAATACGTCCTCAGATTGAGAATAAACACTTGGATGACAGCAGATTGTCTCAGTGTGACTGGTCATTATTGCTAAAAGAGGATTTCACTGCAGCTTTGATTACATTAATCCTTCAAGAGAATTAAATCCTTTCTGACAGGGAGAACATGGGAAATCAGGCTCTCTATGAAATTTTGATTATCCTTAGAAAAAAAAACAAAAGGCCACTCATGCTCTGTGGGATCAATAAAAAACAGACAGGTATAAGATAGTGAGCATATTTTTTTCCTGAAGGATTTCCTGGCGCACTCATCACTCAGATACTGAGCAGACAGGATTGCAAAGAGGAGCTCTGGATTGAGCTTTCACTGCTGAAAAAGTCTCAACTGCAAGTCTCGCAGCCTCTTTGCCTCCTCTCCTGTGGCCATGTCTTTGGTATTTTTTTTTTTTTCCCTGTGGGGGTTTTCATTCCCTGCCACCCACCATGTGAATAATGAGCTCCACAGATAGCAGCCAATGAAGCGACCCCCCCGTTAACCAATGAAACTTAACAACCATGTCCAGATCAGGTCCTTCCTGCTGGGACTGACCAGCCTTGCTTCATACTCCTCTGCCACCCACACACAAACACTCACACTGCCTCAAACTACATAAAATATAAGGGGAAAAAAAAAAAAAAACTACATGGCTGTCTTTTTGCATGATCTCTCAAAATTTAACACTCAGGTCACATATATGACTACGTGAAATGGGAAAGTGAATTAAGTCAGACTGGCTAGGGCTGTTTCAGAAAAAAAAAAATTACACTCTGCTTACACGTACGCTGGCGGGCAATCCAGACACAGTCTACTTGACAGATTGATTTCTAGCCTGGCTTGCTTTGAGGTGTCGGTGCTGGTAATGTGACTAACACGGGGAAGTGCGATGAATGTCTGGCCTCAACATGACCAAAAGGTGCTTTGAAGTCTGTCTAAGCACCTAACAATCCCAGCCATGCCCAGCTGTAAAACTGCTAACCCTTACCCATTTTATCACATCATTTCAGTGCACCTCAAAATGTCCTAACCACCAAGGAAAGCTTCAAGTGAAAGTGACCCTTTCCTGATGAATATACATTTATAAGTGCTTTAATTAAGATGAGCTGGAACTGGGAAATAATAAGGTGAGACTTTTGGATTTATTTTATAGGTTCATTTCACTCTGGAAAAAAAAAAAAGAACAAGCGATGAGAAAGTGTGACCGTTTTATTTTGGCGTGAGAAAATGTGTGGGTTGGTAGGAGGGGGGGGGTTGTGGTTGATAGTGGCTTTGAAAGACACTTTTGAATGTGACATAGTAACATTCCAGCGATTGTTATTCAGGAAAACCGCTCCAAAGCTTCCAACATGAGAAGACGAAGGCGCGTGTAATCCAAAAGAGTAAACACTTCTTATTCTTGCGCTGGAATTTGAAGCTTAGGGTGTGATTGATAGAAAAGAGCATTCAAAGGAGCCACCTGGTACACGCAAGACATCTATGAAAGACATGCACGACTCATTGGCGTCAAATGGCAGCCAGACAGTGTTGCTCTCTAAAGATTTTTCTCCCTGCAAATGCTTGATAAGTAAATATGGGGCTATGATTGGCTCACAGAAAAATGCAGGACTGAGTCAACATCTCCCTGATAAAGGATGGAATCCTCTTTAGCTTGATCATCATTCTCCTCTGTTTGAATATCATCCTAAATGAAGGGAAAAGTGAAAAATAGCCCACTTTCCTCCTGAGGAGTTATTCTGATTGGGCCTTCAAGTGAATTACTGCAGGCCAACCTATCTAGGCATATAGCGTATGCCCTTTCTTCTCATCCTTCCCTGATAGAAGTTTGAGTAATGAAGCCCACAGCTTTGTTGCAGACATTTAGCTGCCTTAAGTCCATCCTAGCATTTGATGTGGAGCCTGGATCACACCCACAGGGAAAGCACAACCTGAAAATATCAGCTACGCTCTGAACATGGAAAGCTTCTTGGCTTCTTCTGCATGCTCTCCCATGCTGTGGGCACACAAAATGTATTTTCTTTGCCCCACCAGAAAAAAAAAAAAAGGGAACACCCTGAAGTGTTTTTTTTTTTGTTTGTTTGTTTGTTTGGTTTTTTTGGGGGGGGTTTTTACTTTTAGGGAATACATCCAAACTTCTCAAGAGCTGAGCTCTAACAGTAGGGAAACAAAATGACAATAGCTCCTACAACTGTTTGCTGTCTTCCCTGGCATTCCCCTGCTGAATAGACTTTGTCTACTGGCCCACTGTTGTGGCATGATAATGACTCCCCGCTCTTCAAATGCCACCTCGCTCGGCTCTAGAGAGAGGGCAAGCAGGTTAATTACCATTACAATGGGGGAAACTGAGAGCAGGGACAACTCTGGACACTGCATACGAGATGACCGAGAGGACTTTCTCATCACAAATGGAAACAGGAGGCTTTGATTTCCTAAAATGCAGACAGATGGACAGGGTCGCAGCATCTTTGTCTAAACTATTAGGCAGCCCTTCCTTGCATTTTCTTCACAGGCAGGGAGCTCTCAGTGGCTCTTTAACTGTTCTCCAGGGTGGACAGGCCTTCTGCCCTAACGCACTCCCCCTGGAGCTGTTGCCTTTGTCTTCTCTGTTTGACTGTGAGCTGTTCATGAAGTGAAGAGGCTAATCAGCGGCTGTAGAGCTATTCACGGGAACCACTGTACAGCATGGGCCCATTTGGTGCAATTGTCAGAGTGGCCACAATAGCTCTCTGTTTTGACACGCTAAACACAGGCCCTGAGAGCACACTCGAGCCATTGATGTGGACCTGAAGTGTGGTGATGTTTGCTACCAAAATATTGACTTCTTGCTGCAAATTAAACTTAAGCACCATGCCCTAGCCCGCACCCTGAACGGCTGAATTGAAGCCTAGAATTAAATTAATTCAATTTGGAGAGCCCTTGAAACTGAAAGTAGCAGAGCATCACAGCTGTAGAACAGGAACACAAACATATCATTATTTTTAAGGGCTTACATCAAATCCAGCCTCATGTATTTACAGTCTACAAGTAGGATAAAGAAGTGCTAACTGGCATGCTTGTTATAGCGGGGAGACCAAGAAGTTCATTACAGAGTTTTTTGGATATTTGCAGAGTTTCAGCAATGTTAGCTGGTTGATTATGAAAACAGTATGCAGTCTTAGACTTGCAGCCAGCAAAAGCTTTTTTTTTTTGCTTTTTTTTTTTTTCAAACATAAAACTCTGAATTACTGAGGGATGACTGGTGCCAAGAGCTGTTGTTGGCTATCGCAGTGGAAAGGAGAGGAACAAGTTTCACAGCATTATGGTGAAAACAAGGAAGGTTCGCCTGCTTGACTGAAGCGAAATATCACCGAAGTTTTAAAATAAAATAAATGACGTATTTTCTTAATCACACATTTAATTTTAGAAAGAAGTTGGATCACACACAAGCTTCAGACTGTATTCACTAATATAACTAATGTAATTTTACTACTTTATTCAAAGAGGAGGTGAGACTTTTTGCAAAAATGGACAGTGAGAGCAGCATTAACCTGGCATGTTTCTGATGGCAGGAGAAACCTGCGCTCTCAGGAGACCATGCAAACTCCAAACAGAAAGACATGACAAAGCACTGTTGCAATTGCTTGGCTTTATCCAAGAAAAATTCAAATTGCTCGAGAAAAAAAATTTGAAATTCAAAAAAGGGAATTTCACTTTGCAAGGCTGTTGATACTAGACACTGATTGGGATTATTAAGTATTCCACATGAAGCCACGTTAAGTAAGCACAAATAACCGCCGCCATGCTGCATTTTAATGAGTTTTCAATTAATCACAGTCATTGTAATAATGCGTTTTACACAAATTCTCAGCATGCATTCCTCTCTAACTGCGGACTGATAAAGGCATGCAAGGAAAAGTTATTGAATTTGTCCTCACCAAGCTACTTTGACACATTTTTTAAAGGAGGACATAAGTGAGGAAAAAGAAAAAGAAAAGAAACACCTAATGCTTCATGAAAGGAAAACCTGTCTTCTTGCAAATATGTGTGTTGTGTATGCCCTGTTTTAATTCAAAGAGGTTTAACATTGCTGGATCGTGGTTTCACTGCCTGTGCGAGGGAGATGAGAGCTTTTGACAGATACTAAAAGCATTGCCAAGCATTTCTACTTGGACCCTCGCTAGCACATCCTCCTTAGTTCAGCCCCATCATGTTCTCTGTCCACAGTCTATACAGCGCATCTCATAGGACCTTGTCAACAGCTCCAGGAGAGTCTGATAGAATATGTCAGCACCATCTTTTCAGAGGAGCTGTCAACACCAGCTTTGTTTCAACCTTCTTTGGGACAGGGCACAGAACGCAAACAAGCCCTGCGGGAGGCATACTTTAATGCATCCGAGTGAAACTCCAAATGACAGCAGAAAGAAAAAACCAATCACGCTTTGCTTTCATAAACTGACACAACTTTAATCTCTTCAGATCTTCTTTAATTGTATTCCAATTACAAGAGCAAATGAGTATCAATGAAAGCAGAAGCAATCAACTACGGTTTTTATCTCATGACAGTCTATGTCAACAGCTTATGAATCCTGCAGGCATGACAAAACTAGTCCTGTCATGACTCGTACACTTTATGTTGTATTATTCTTTGATAATGAGGCATGTATGTAGCATGCGTCTCACTCATGGAAGAAATGAAACGGTGTTACCTTGGAGCACTGCTTGTGATTCTGGCACCACACCAAGGATCCATTATTCTGTTGAAAAGAAAGAAAAACATCATCAGTCATCAGAGATACTGCTGAAAGAACATTTATAATAACCAATTCATCAAGTCAATGTGTAACTTTGACCCTTTCCTCTCCCTCTCACAATATACGTCTGCAATGGCCAAGGCCTTTTTGATTAACAATAATGTTAACAGCACAGAAATCTGAAAGGCTGACTGTGAGTCAGCTTTGTGTGCTTAGTGCATGCAGACCAAGCAGGAAAGCAGGGTCACCACACTAAGGTGAGGGCAAGCCTCTGGTCAGTTTCAGCAGAACATGGTGACCCCAGCTTTTCTGTGAATTTGTTTGATTTCTCAACAGACATCTCAGAGGTCACGGAAGGAGGAACTAATGTCAGCACTCCTGCACAGACTGCAGATATCGCCAGTTTTCTCTAATTGTGGTCAAAGTGGCACCTACGGCACTCCAACAAGGTAAACATTTGGTCCTAATAGAGCGGTGTTTTTGTAAAGCTTTGATGTGTGAATACAGAGGATTATCAAGTGGAGGACTAGTGGGGGTAAATGACTTGTTCAAGCCATTTCCTGTATTCCATAAGGACTGAGAATTATGCTGTTTTTCTCTGCGAACATTATTTTGGTTGGATACCAAGAGGAAGGCTCAAGCTTTGGCATAAATGACCAGGTGATTATGGCGAAAGACAGATCAGCAACAGCTGATTTTCTGCATACTTGCAAAGCAACACTGACATGTCATCGCCTTGTAAACTGACAAGACAATGTTTCTTACATTTCCACATTCAGCAGATGCGAATGACGTATTCATCTGGATTTAAGTTTTTGGTTGGTTCATAACCATAACTCCCTTACAGCTCTGTTTGTCAACTCGAAGAAGTTGTAAAGTTGTGTAGCACACACGGGAACTGCAGCATCAGGTGGCTTAATCACCTGTGACATTATAAATAATCATCTGATCATTGATTATTTCCTAGACTTCAAGATCAATGACAGATTATCATGACAGTATTCTCAGTGGAGACTCTCTGTTTATAGAGTTACATTGATGGAATGTACAGTCATTGACTTGAATCTGGCCTTGAGTTTTGGATGTTCCCTTTGCGTCCCTGTGGAAGCAATGAAGCGGTTAGATAAAGCCAAACTTTAGGGGTCTGCAGGCAAAAGGTCTGCTTAAGTTCAAAGCATTTTCTCACAGTGTAATCCAGAAGAAATTTCCCATGGGTCATTAAGAGAGAAATTATCATTAAAGGCTTTAATTTGACATCCAGTACCAGTAGGTGCTTTGCTTTTTGTGTCAAGGATAATGGTTGAAAAGGCTTCAAAGGAATCCATGATTGGACGGTCATGTCTTCAGAGAATCTCAAAAAAAAATTATTCAGATAAGGGTGAAAAATATAAACGTACTAAGGACACTTGGAATAATTCAATTTTGTTACCAAACGAAGTAAAAATGGGAGCTAATTGACTCAAATTTAGTGTGCACCAGCAGGTTTTCTGAAAACTTTCACGCTGTTTGGCAAAATGTTGATTAAACTATGACTCAAAAATGACTCACTATGTTCTCAAAAGTACCTTTTCTTGTCCTGAATAATTTGAATAAAATCCTTGTGGAATTTTCAGGATGTTTTTTTTTTTCCTTTTTAAACATCAATCCCACCAAACAAACGCCATCAGTGTCACCACATCAATAAAACTTTGACATCTATACTGGCAGGCAATGCCTCCAGATAATTTATACAGTTTGTCACAACTCAAGGCCATGTCCTAAATCATCAATCCTGTTTTTGACACCTTTCTTTACCCATCCATCAATGGAGACAGAGCCAGATCCACATAGGAGCTAATTTTGCTTTGTGACAGCATCCCCGTAGCAGAGAGGCTCAGCAGGATGTTGCCCCAGCTGTCCAGGCCTGACCCCACCATTTCAGGGACCAACAGGGGAATAATTATAGGTCAGGACTTCATCCCTCTGACTCACCATGACATTCCTCTGCAGTCTGAACATTATACAGTCCTAAGGACTGTCAAGGACTCAAGTGAATGAATTCTTTCCAGATATTCTCCTGTGTGAGGAGGCCAGACAGTGGCGCACGAACGGACGAAGGTGAACCATGCTTTGTTGATGACAGTGAAGTGACTAGATGAGGCATGTAAACAGGGTATTTATCACAAAGACACATTACGGGCATTGTCAGTTGAGAATTAAAGCAGGTGGGCAGGGGCGTGTTGTATTGTCTAGACAAACTGAGACGAACATGTACAAAGCCCTTTTGATCTTTGAGTAGTCCAATCCAGCTTTTGAAACTGGAAATCTTTGTCTCCTATGGGCGTCTGATTTGGATTAAAAGCATTGCGGTTTCCACTGATCACATTTTCAAATTGCATTTAATCCAGCTCGTCTACGGGTCCCTGTACATTTCTAGCCAAGTCAACTGGAGACTGGACTTCAAAGGACAGACTACTGTCTCTCTCTGTGTTCTTTGACAACTCAGGAGTTGTCAGGCATCACCAAAATAACTTCTCCTTAAGGGAACATATGCAGCAGCAAAATATAGGAGCTTGAGATTTAGGCTTCGACTTGATTGGGTGTGAGGGCTGTGGTCATTCTGCCCATTAATTATTCACATTATATGAATAATTTGTCAGACGCTCTGAAAGTGAGCTAATGCGTTCAGTGCGTGTTCAGTGTTAACATAAAAGGGTGTTTCAGAAATCTAAAACAACACTGATGTAAAGTTGTCTCCACTTAGGAATGAGGCTTATTTGTCAAATGAGGTAGCTCAGGGTGTAGCAGCACTCTGGGCTGAGATTTACAGACATGACTGTCATAGTTTAAAAGCATTTATGGAGAGAGGTGAGGCCAAGCTACATAGACCCCTTATTCATCCGCTGTCTTCACTAATGAAAAACTCCACACATGAGACGAGCACTGGCTGAGGTTTGATTCCACCGCAGGTTATTTAATATCAAAGACGAAAACAAGGGGACATGGAAAAACCACTCGCCAATGTTTTTTCTTGCCTTCACTTAAAACACAAACCTCTCAGGCAAGATGCTTAGACTTTACTATGCACCACACAAGCGATGAATGACTGAATTTAAGATGTTAGATTTTTATTGCTTCGAATGTAATAACAAGACCTCATGGACACACCTTGTTTTTGGCTTCACAGGTCCCCACATAAATAATCCACTACAAGGCTGATGCTTTCAGAATACATTATTGCATGGGGCTCCCAGCTCGCTCTTAATATTTTAAAGTGTCCGAGGCTAATATTTATGGTTGGGTGTTCCCCTCTGTCTATTGTACTAGGGTGACAAGTTCCCCAAAAGTGGAGTAAAATGCCGATAAATCTCTATTTGGAAATACTATTGCATCAATAAATCTAGTGATGCTATAAATCTGACAACCCATGGGTTTCCTAACTCAGCAACTCTATGCTTGTTTCCATTTCACACTAATTCAGAACTGGGGCAATTAAAACGAAGTCTCTGATTTGTATTCTGATTCAGCCACATAAAGAAAGGAAAGACGCGTGGGTGTTCATAACATCTGTAATAACATCTAAATTCTCCAAGTATCATTCCAGTCTTAAATTCCAGCTGCAAAATGTGTTAAGAGGAAAATTTGTCTCTTGTACCATAACCAAAATAAGCAGCCCATATAGATTACCAGATATTGAGAAGACACAGTAAAATATTAAGAAACAGGAGGCAAATGTTTGACATACAGCCAAGGTCTTTCATTTCCATTAAAATGGAAAGACTTGCATGTCTTGGTTTTCCCACTGAGTATTAAATGACCCCTGAAGGATGTCCGAGATGAATTAAGAAGTCTGTCGTGTCGATCCTTGGAGTGGAGCTCCAAGCTGCCGTTGCTGTAATAAGATCTGGCAGAGGAAGCAGATCCACCTGTGGGCTGTGCTGACTGAGCATGCCCCACTGTTGTGGCAACATTACATTAGAGCTTAGCACATTTAGCACAATTGGGCGCCAGCATTTAGCAGGAAGGTGACCTCCTTGGAGCAGCACTAGGTAGCTCGATGTATACATCCTGTGCATGCCTATGAGGTGTGATGCTGGCATTTATTGGCAGGGCCAGGAGGGTAGAGGTTGGGGGATGGGGGTTGGCAGGGCATATGTTTTTGCAGCTGACCAGACCCCCCATCCTCACATGAAAGGACTGTTGAGAAAAGAGTGCATAAGACGGTTATTGCAAATTATCAACAATTGCTGTCTATTCTTAGACCCACAAGCTTGCTCCAGCACCCTTGCTTATCACCAACCACAAAACGCCCCTCTCTTTAGACAAACGCCTTCCTCTCATCTTCCCCTCACTGAAGACTGCCCCAGACTCTGAGGCTCTGCAGTCAATTATACTGACTGTTAGCTGTTCATTAGAGGTGAGACTCCATCAGTTATTTGGCCTCCTGGCTGGTCACTAATTTAATCCCCCCAATTTTGCAATCTAGGGCTGCAACACACTGTTGGAATATTCTCTAAATTAATCCCTGACACTATTTGCCAAGTTGCACTTTAAGAAATACAAACTGGGTCTCCTACTTTCCATCTGTGCAGGATTTTCATTGGAGTAAAGACACTTCATCCGTCAGCCTTATTATCCCTTAATATAATTCCTTTAAATTAACTGCATAAGGTCTGTGTCCCACAGACCTGCATTACTACACCAAATCAATAAGTGCTTTCAGTGTAAAAGTAATTGGTACCAAAGAAACAAAGCAATGGGCTTTGCTGATTCATTAGACCTAATTACAAATTTACCTCGCCCCAGAATACTTTCTGACAATCAGGGATTCATTAATGCACCTTGAGAAAGACATGCCTTGCAAATGCAAATGAAGTGAATATAAAGGCCGTCAGCAGACAGATAGCTGGTGAAAAGGAGCAGAGGGGAGAGGGATCAGTGACCAGCTCTTTTCTCTGGAGTCCTGGGAGAGAACAGTGTGTCCGATGGAGGGTGAAAAACAACTTCTGACACCACATGCCAAATCATCCAAAACATACATCTATTTTACATAGGAGCTTCAAACGGCTTGGGATCATAGCAAGCTTTGCTGGTAGGACAATCAATGTCAAAAGTCTCCAAACATAAAGTAAGAGAAAAGTTAACCACTACATAAAGAAACAGCAGCAAGTACATTTCAAGTGAGTGAGAGGTATCTCATTTTCCAGTAATTAGCAAGTAATGAATGGAAGCTGGCTCAACTGAGAGGCATTCATCATGTCTCTGTCTCAAAACACTGAGATGGGTTAATTAGGCTTGATAAAGCTTAAAACCTCTTACTCCACACGTACACACACACAGACGACCACATAATGTATAGAACAACTTTGTAAGGAAGTCAAACTGTCATAATTGATGTGAAGCTCAATCTCCAAATTTGTGACAGGGTTGTTTGGTGACAGTGATTGTTCCTAACAGAGCACCAAACTAATGAACTACACGGGCTCCATTAGTGACCTGCTCCAGCCTTCTCACAATGGGCTCAGGATAAACAGGTTTGACTTGGGCTGTGTGGCAATCATCGACTGGCACATCTTTTCATTCATGCAGCGGCACGGCATCGCATTCGCTTCTGATTCCCCGCATATTTCCAGGAGTTCCCGTGAACACATGCTCGTACCTGAGAGTGCTTGAAAAACGCAGAGATGCGAGTGATGTGCAGACTGAGGCATCTCGAGGCGCATCTTGCTCGATAAATACTGGCAGTGAAGAAAGAGTCGTCCTGCTTCCTCGCAGACACACTCCCCGGGCTCGTTAGCGCCGTAATCCACAAACACAGGGTCACACACACGTTCAGGCTCCTGGAAAACATTGTCCCTGCTGCTCTGCATTTAATCCCCTCCGCGGATCGGACAACACTGCGTGCAAGCTCCGGCGAAGAAACTAAGGAAACTTCAATTATACACTGGGGAGGAGTCAACGGCTCACGAGCCCGGCTATTGGAGGATCCCGCGGTGACTGACAGGCACGAGGAGCGTTAAAACAGGTAGACTGCTGCATAGTCATGCACTTTATCAAAAGCAAAGGCTATTTGTTTTAGGGAGCAGGCCTGCAAAGAAGGAAGAAGGGGTTGAGTAGAAGTCATACTCTGCAATCAAAACTTGGAATGGGCAGTAAAATAAATAAATACATAACAGACAAGAGATTGTTATGGAAATTGTAGTCTAGTTAATCAGCACAATCCAGCGCCTTGCATCTACCTATGCTCAACTAAGTGTTTTGTACTGGATATAGCTCTGGATGCCTAGTCTATGACAGATCTATATTCTATCTGTAGTTCTGACCAGTAGCCTAAGTGTGATCTGATTCTATTTTTTGTATACAACTAACAAGTCTACAAGTTTTAAAGCCAACCACAATTAATTGAAGTATTTAAGTGGTTTTCGATCATCCCTACACTGGATAAGAAACATATTAAAAGGAAAATGATCAAGACTCAAGATTGAGGCCAGGATATCTTGACTTAATCTCCCAGAATCACTGAACATTCATTAGACATTCAAGTCTTTAAAGCTCCAGTTTGAAATGCAGGGTTTCTGTTTTAATTTAGCAGTCTTAGAGATAACCTCATTTGACATCAACTTTAAAAAGCCTATAAGATATACTTGGTCTTCTTCTTTTTCTTTTGGCTGCTCCTTTTAGGGGTCGCCACAGTGGATCATCTGCCTCCATCTCAACCTGTCCCTCGCGTCCTCCTCCGTTGCACTAAACCCTCTGCAAATCCTTCTTTACCACATCAGTGAATCTTCTCTGTAGTCTTTCTCTTTTCCTCTTGCCTGGAAGCTCTCAGTGACAAGTAAACAATCTATCCATCCATCCATACAAACAATCCATCCATCCATTCATCCATCCAACCCCAGGTCTGGATTGCCATTTTACATATAAATAGTATTATAAATTCATTTATGAAACCCTTTTTGGCAGCATATCAGCTCGTGTGCACATAGACATCTGTTTACACTACATTATGTAGAAGAGTTAAACTTACTGATGATACAACTCCTCTGAATATTTCATAGATGGTTTTCTGTGTTAAACCAACCACATATGGCCTTGGACATGCTTGCCAACATCCCAGGGAAGCCCATTCCCCTCCAG
>VVHJ01010495.1:14656-35335 GCA_015107715.1 Tylochromis polylepis
CCCCCCGATCTAAATGCACATGAAACCAGTAAAAAGAAAATAAACAAAAGGAAAAAGAAAATCTGTTGATACAGGCAATGAGCATGTCTTGGGTCAACATGCACAGAGGTTCTGACAGAGCATCAGACCAGACAGATGCAGACACGTCACACGCACACTGCTGCAGGAGGACCAAAGACACACAGCTATTTACTTACTCTCTAATTTGCCATCAAAATGAAACCCAGTGAAAAAAAAAACAGAAAGAAGGAAAATGATAAAAAAGACTAGGTCTTTCTTGTTAACAGGCAAGTGTGTAACAACATACAGGGATACTAAAAGGAAACCTGAGAAAGCTGTGGTTCAACAGAATAAATGACTCACTGTTAATTTAGTCAATATTTAAATCAGAGTGAGAATATTTAGATGTTAATGGTTCTCTTTTCATGAAACCATTGTAAGACTTCATTTATGCCTCACTGGTGGCTATGGAATAGCCCTTATTAAGTTTTCACACTACCTTGTTGAGGTCCTCATGAAGCCCATCCATGAGGAACAGCAGCAGCTCCTGGGAGTCTTGCTGGTCATAACCAGCAAACTGCTCATTGATCTTGCCTATGGTGATCTTGAAGTCACGTGGACTGATGCACTTGTACAGACCAGCCCACAAGGCCTTCATGATTACACCAAACTCCTCGGCCACCTCCCCTTTGTGGCCAAGAATATTGTGCCTGGCAGAGAAAGAGAACAGATGCCAGTGTTATACATTCCCCCTCATACAGACCTCTTTATGACCAGCAATTCCACTCATCTCAGATCTAACCTGTTTATATCCTCTAGGTAGCAATTGTTGTTGAAGTATTCAGCCAAGGCAGGAGTGTTGCAAAGACACTGCAAGATTGAGTTCATATAACATGTGTTGCCCAGGTTACGAAGGCCAGTCAGTGATGCGCCCAAACCCCCGAATGTGGGATTGAGGTTGCGAATTTTGGCTGCTGAAGGACGTGCAATCTCCACTTTAGAATAGACTTTGGCAGGTGCAGGTCTGGAAGAGAAAACAGCATAACGAGAGAAAGCCAGAATAGTTACTACAGGTGCATAATCAAAGGAAGTACCACAGTGTAATATATGCAAAGAATACAGTGTTTGGTCAAATAAATTACACCAGAAGAAGTATTTTGCAGGCTTCTATTGTCCTTTATAATATGCAACTATTATGTGTTCACTTAAAACATATTTATAGGTGTACAGTGTGTCTTTACTTGGTTTCTCTGTTGATGGTGGGTATGACAGCAGCAGTGGTCGGGGCGGTGGCCTTCTTCTGTGCCTCCTCTCTCATGTCCTGACTTATGTCAGGGGAAGAGTAGGAGCGTTTCAGTTTAGACTGCTCCCGCTCTCGTTCACGGTTTGTGTCTGGCTCAGCTGGTCGTGGTGCTTTCTGTTTGACTGTTGGTGGTGTGGATGGTGGGGTCTGGGGAATAGTGACTTCAGGAGGGTACAGGTGGACACGATTGGTTGGTGAATGGTAGTATCGGTAGGTCCCTGTCACTGTGTCAAGGAACTAGCCCAAAAAAAAAGAAGCAGAGGAAAAGAAAAGCATTTGGTAAAAGTTAAATATAAACCTTTAAACTTTTTTTCCTTTGAACTTTCACCCTCAGTAATTTCAAATGAATCAATTTATTTCAGGTTTTGGTATCTGGTACCTTCATCCAACCATCAGGAAGGCCCGGTACACTCCTACCCATCTCTTCACTCCTTGCTCTGGTCAGAGGCTCCCTCTGTGGAGACACAAACACACTTTATTTAATAAGTTCATACCAAAAACATAATTGTGAAGGCTTTTCAAGGTCATTTCACAGTCACAGGCATGTCTAGCCTCCTTGGCCCTGCTGAAATCTAACAAAAAGCAATAAATTTGACAGACAACACTAACCCAAGTCTCCAGGACTTCTTCAAATTTAATAAAGGACAGACTAAAATTACTTAGCAGTGGCTGCACTTCTGTATCAAACTGATCCTCCACTTTGACAGTGACAGGTTAAACAGAAGGCAGCAATAAACAGCCTAAACAGGACCAGTGAATAAACATGGATAGGGAGGGTTAGTGTTAGAATCTAAAGACTCTCAACGTACACATGCCACCTTTATATGAGGGGCATTACACTATTTGATGTTTGATCTTTACAAATAATTGTTATTTGGGCTCTAATTGTTATACTTTAGCTCTAGGAGCCAAACTAGGCTCAAATCCTTTAACTCATTAAAACAGTTTAGTGGACTGTGTGTTTTTACAAAAAAAAAACTGTACATACGTATGGATTTATGGTTTCATTGTTTAGAATTTACAATTATGATGAAGGATTTTTAATGTTTTCTTTTAACCAATGATTTAAGACACTAGGACCTTGTGGCATGACCTTAAACTTTCATTTGTTTGTGACAGTAATTATCTCTGACAGAAGAGAGGACTCACCTTAATCTCACTAACAATATGGTTGGGAGCCGGGGAATCCAGAGACATACTCTTAGAGGGTGTGTCAGGGTTCTGCTCTTTTCCTCTTCTCTCTTTCTCGTCCCATGCTTTGTTTATTTTATTTTCCTCATCTTCTGCCTTCTGCCTTTCCAGTTTCTTCTTCTCCTGATGTCTTCTCTCCTCCTCTTCCTTCCTTCTCTTCTCACTTTCTTCCTTTTCTAGCCTTTCTTTCAACTCCTTCTCCCGTTTCTCCTCCTCTAAACGACGCTGCTGCGTGCGTTTCTCCTGCTCCTGCTTTGCCTTCTCCATCAATGCCACTGCTTCAGAGTGTATCTGACTTTGTTCTTCTTTAGAAAGAGAAGCGTTGGGAGCAAAGGGTGGTTTAGCTGAGCGGTCTGGGACAACTGGGCCATTCTGGGTGGAGTCCTTTGCTGACCCGTTTTGGCTGGGCTTAGGTTCAGGTTTCTTGGTACGGTCAAACTGGGACAGGAGAAAAGTCATGTTTAGACACATTTGGAGTCCTTAATGCTTTGCATTCTCCAAAGGTTTAGCAGTTATCAGGGTAAATACAATACCTGAGGGAATGCTTTGGGTGTTGCAGGTGACTGGCTGGATGTGCTTGCAGCAGGGGCCTTCTTACCCAAGTCCTGACCAGAATTTGTGGAGTCTGTGACAGAAAAATCAACACCGTCTGGCAACCTATCAACGACTATGGAAGTTTTAGATGTTGGAGGTTCTGCTGGTGCGACCCCATTCACTAGCACAGGAGCTGATGGTTCCTGAGGCTCAAGTGAAACTTCAGGCTCCGGTGGAGGTGGGGTTGGAGGTTTTGGTTCCTCAAGGGACGGGTAGCTAAAGTTCACTGTTCAAAACATCAAAGAAAATAGTCTACATGTAAGACAGAGTTCAGCCACAATTACGAAGTAAGTGAGTAATACAAAATTATATCAAGTATATTGTGGTTTTTATATTCTATCTGATAAACTGACAAAACATAGTATTACAGGACCACTTTTTTTATAAACTGTACTACTCATACTCACACTGAGGGAGGGTGTTGGTAATGGTCTGTCTAGGCGGTCGAACTTTAGCATTGGTCGTATACATGGGGTAAAACAACAGCCAGTTCTCATAGCCACCCTCCAGCACCAGCGGCTCACTACGCAGGATGGTGATGCTGTCCCACTGTGGAGTTGTCAAACACAACATTGTAATTTAACATGAAAACACGGCTATTGATATTTACAAGCTACTGCATAAAGTCGACCACCCTCCACACACAGTTACCTTAAAAAGAGCATCTTTGAGGCTCTGCAAGGTGGTCCCCAGTTTTAGGTCAGTGACAGAACTGAACCAATCCAAAAGGATGACATAATCTACAAATCCCCGCCGTTTCCAGTGCTCTTTGGACTCTTCTGGCAGCTTTGCCTCAATCTGATTCACAGTGATTCTGGAAAGTCAAAACATTTCATTTTCCACAGGTTTTTATAGTAAATGACCAAAAAAAAAAACCTAAAACCCAGACACAAAAATAAACAAACCGAAGATAGAAAGATCAGTCCATTCATATTATTACTCGATAATGAATCACACATGCTGTGTTAGAACAAACGTCAATCAAGTTTGAAGCTTCGCTTCTCACCCTGGGCTAATGGCCTCCTCAGGCACACTGATGCAGGTTTGAGCTGGGACCTGAATGTGAGACTCCTCAAAATCTCGACGGCTGCGTGCATCCATAACAATTATTGCGATAGTCTGCTCCTTCATCATGTTGTAAAGTTTCTCAGCCGTGATCCCACCAGCAGGCAGCGCAGCTATCAGACAAAATCCGTAACTCAGCACTAATAAATCAACTAAATTCAACTAAAACTTTATTAGTAAAACAAAGTGACTGCTTTGAGGTTTTCCACTTTACCTTTTGAGGTTACATTCTTCAGTTCATTCTGCTCAGCTTTCACCTACGACATACATCCACAAACACTCATCTCATTAGCATGTTATCATCAATACAACTGGATTTTTCCCCTTATACTAAAGCTACATAAAAGAATCATTGCGATTTCAATACAGGCATTCATATATTAATTAAGCTACAAGTGTTTGCATTATTATTATTAAAATCCACTGTAATGCCCAGTAGGGCAAAGAAAATAAAACATTTGAAGACTTTATATGTCATCCCATTTTCCTAAAGGCACAGAAATGCTGTGTGTAGTAAATATTTGAATACCTGTAACCTAAATATCCACCTGCAAAACTTAACTCTTATACTGTGCTTTAGTTTAGGTCCTTTTGGGAGGGTTATTTATCGATGCAGTTTTCATGTAAGTGTAAATTTTGTAAACTATCAGAAAGTTACCCATACGACAGTAAAATACTCTTTTTGAATTTGCAACATACAACAAAAAGTTGGGATAGTGGCAGATTCACCACTTTGTTGCGTCACATTTCATGTTTAAAAAAACTAATTAGAACTGAGGAGATCAGCTACTGTAGCGAAGTGCTTTCCAGTCACTATTTGAAATCAGAGTTCAGCTTCATACAGTTCAGAGTCTCCTTTGGCCTGTTTTGTTGTCCAAGTGTTTTCAATGAGAGACAGGTCTGGAATGCAGGCAGACCAGTTTGACACTTAGACTCTTATTTCTGAGCATTGCTTTTGTGATATGTGCAGAAGGTGGCACATGTATGTCATCTGGATGGAAGAATATTCTATTGCAAAGCCTATATACCTTACACAGTGTAAATAGGGTCTTCAAAAATAAGTCCAAAACCACCAATATACTTTGCAAAGAGTATACACACTGGCAGCATGTTCATCATTTCAAACCTTCACCTTTTTGCTGTCCTTCCTGTTTGCGAATGTTGTTTTTGGAGAGCCCCGATCACCATCTTTCTCTGTCATTTCCTCCCTCCTCTTCTTCTCCTCTTGTCTCTCCTTTTCCTCTAGCTTTTTTCTCACCTCTACCTCTTCGTACCTGTTCAAAATAGGTAGGAAATAAAGCTCAGTTAAGTGAAACAAAATAAATATCCTATTTTGGAGTGTCTGAATTAAGAAAGTGAGCATAATCATGACAGCTGAAACCACCAACCTGAGTTTTAGACTTTCAGACAGCTTTTCAGCTTCTTCAATGGCTTTCTTAAAGCTGTTTGTCCCGAGCATAGTCACGTAATATTCCTGTGCACATCAGAGAACATTTCAGGTAAATAATCTGCCTTCATGTGAGAAAAACATTAGGTTAGCAATACAAAAAGAATGAACAAATTTATGAATATTAGGTATACCGGTTGCTGCTTGAAGTCTGGTCTCTTCTTGATGATGTCATATACTGTCAAATACTTCATGTACAGTACATAAGCTCTCTCCTCATCTCTGTCCAGACGGCACTCCTCTGCCGCCTTGAATATTTTGCAGGCACTCTGGACATAGCTACAAACACAAAAAATAAATATGTAAATTAAAGACTTTCATCTCCACATGACTGCAGAAGTCAGAAAAGTGAGATCAGTGAGAAATGTCTTTTTATTAAGTAATAACTTCTGCCACAAAAACATAGTAATATTACTTTCTAGTGCTCGTCTTGTCTGGCTTAATTTCTGCTTTTTTATTGAGGTCCCCCAGAGAGGTGGACAAATACAGCTCTTTGACCCCGGTGGAAACTGCAGGCATCTTGGCGGATGTGTTGAGTCAGAGGTCACTGGTGGGCAACGGGGTCAGTGGAGTAGACAAGCTCCGAACATCTCTGGAAAAATGTTTGTGAAAGAGAAAAACACAAACACACGCTGTTTATATGATACTAGAACAGCTGCTGCTGTCCGGGCTCAATCTGCTAAAGAACATTTAAGCCGCTGTTAGCAAAAATGTCTCAAAAAGTTTTCCCGTGCCGTCAGCGGTCGTGTAGCATTTAGAGATGTCTAGAATTAGGACCGGTTAAACCGAGACGATGGCACGTCGAAGATAAATCACTTAATAGCTATGACATGGCGCTTGGCCGTAGTCAACAGACCCAAGATATGTCAACACTGACGACAACAACATAGTTTTCTCGCTAATGTTAGCCGCTACCCCCTATGGGGCTGGATGCTTGCGGAGCAGCTAACGGACAACCAAACTGATAGTATTCGGTTTAAACCCTAAACCTACAACCTGGCTGTTAAAAACACCGTTTAGCCCCTTAAACATGCACTTAGCGTTGTTACCTTCCCTGTTAGCCTGCTAGCTACCTCAGTTAGCAAGCTGCGCTCGGAGCTCACGTAGTTACGCGTTAAGGTTAGCTTATGAGAGCTATTTCCCTACAACACAGACAGTCGGGTACATAACACCCCCCATAGCACCATCGTCTATATTACTGTCTGGCAGCTTGACAAAATACATTTAGTTCTAAAAAATACCTCTTTCTGATCCGTTGCTTACACTTTCGCCACTTTTTGACAGCTGATTTCTGATTTCTTGTTCCGCTTCCTCCTTTTTCCCCCAACCCGTTCTCTTCTTCTTCTTCAGCTTCGACGTTGGCATCCTTACTATCGCATTACCGCCACCTTCTGGAGTCATTTTTTTTCTTTCTTCTTTCTTTTCACCACATATTCTGTGGTGACTCTTGTATTTTATTTGTATTGCTCCAGTGACTTGTAAGTGTCCGTACTTACACTTACACTATTCACTATTATAGTCTGTTCAAAGCGCTACTCTTCCACTACTGCACTTACTGCTCTTTGCACTTCTGATTAGATGCAAACTGTATTTTGTTACCCTATATTTATACATGTGTAACGACAATAAAGTTGAATCCTATCCTATCCTATCCTATCCTATCCTATCCTATCCTATTCTACTGCCATAACTCTGTATAGTTAAAACAGTTTTATACTGCCCAGTGATTAATATGGTTTTGGTTTATGGTTTATATATAGAGCCATGTGAAAAAGTGCACTTCAGACCCAGCCACACCATCAGACAAAACCTGGTTTATCCCAAGGACAAAACTCCCAAACACAAACTAAACAACGCAGTATTTGTTGTGCAGTGCAGCAAGGAGTCCTCAGACCTCTACATTCTAGAAACTACAGCTACTTCATAAACGCATGACACAACACAGAAGAGCCACCTTGACAGGACGAGACTCAGCTGTACATCTGCATCTAAAGGGAAAAGGTCACTCTTTCGAGGATGCCAGTGTTCACATTTTGGACAGATAGGACAGATGGTTTGAAAGAGGAGTGAACGAGGCCATCTATGTCCACTGTGAACCACCATCTTGGAATAGAGGGGGTGGCTTACGACACCAACTGTCTTTAACCTACAGTGCAGTTTTGAGATCCCTTCCCAGGCGCCTTAATGCCTACTCACACCTTGCGTCAGTTAATCTCAATGAGTCACATGATGGTTTCACCTAAAACCTCTGCTGATAATGATCCACATTAATGCTGATCCTTTTTCACACCTTGGCTCGTGCGATGAGGCACATGATCACTACTGGGTCAACAACCCTAGGGTTTAAATTCTTGGGACTCTCCACCATTTGGTTTTAGAACCGAAGAAACTTCTCAGATAAGAGGTGAAACGCCTTGAAGAAAAGTCCAGTCTCTTTTCTTTCCAAGCTCCTTAGATTACCATTACCTGGCTGACTGAGAACCTACACTGACATATTCATACCAACTGTCAGTCACAGGACCCAGACACGTTGCATTCACTGATCAATCATGAACTCCTCCGCATGCATATACAAAGTGTTCTAGAGTTAAATATGAGATCATCTGTCTAACAGCTGAAGCTTGGCTGAAACTGGTTCACGGATTAGAGCAATTATTGGTGTTGCAGTGGCTCAGTCAAAGTCCAGACCTCAACTTGATTGAAATGCTCTGGAGGAACCTTAAGAGCCTGAGAATAAACATTTGTCCGCAAACATCAATGAACTGAAGCAATGCTGTAAAGAAAAGTGGGTCAGAATTCCTGCGAGAGCGATAAAGTCATACAGAAAATAATTACTTGAAGTTATTTCTGCTAAAGGTGGCTCTGCAAGCTGCTGAATTATGGGGTCTAATAAGTTTTTCACAGGACTGCATAGAGACTCTACCTGCTTTTCAAATGGACAGCTGAGGGTGATACAAAAGGAAGATGATGAACTGTTTTAGTCAACACAAAGAAAGCTTGTTTCTAAGTTGGCTCTGACCTTCAGCTTCTTTTCTTTCTTCTACTGTGATGGTCTTCTCACATATACAAAGGAATATATTCACATCTATATACAGGATGTAATTTCCTTTTACATGGATATTGTACATCATGTATTGTATTGTACTGTAGTTATAGTCAGTTTTGAAACTAAAAATGAAAACTGAATCTTTTTTTTTTAAATGTAATGAAGCCACATTGAAAGCAGAGTGTACTTGTATTTTCTTAGGACTGCCCTATTAACAGTGACTTAGACCCATGCCAGGCAGCTCTGCAGTTAAACCAGTCTGATCTGTTGGACACACAATGTTTCAAATGGAGCCCATAAGGGAAATACACATGCTGTTTTTTTCACATTCATACTATGATTTAATAAATCAGCTGTTAAGTTGTGAGTTTTACATTGAAAAGGGGAAATAAAACAATACAAAAGTAAAGCTGTTATTAGATAAGTGAATTTCTGCATTACATTTTTTATTTGGTTCGTTATTTTCTACCACCAAAATTCCTACTATGCAAAGGGAACATGTTTAAACTGACACTTAGTTGCTTTTCCCATTTTTTTTAACCTTCATTCACAGCTGGTCTCATCATTAGTCATTAGTTTTTTCTCTCTGCTCTTCATGCTGTTGTTTTGCTTTTTTCGGTTTGCATTGTCAAGCTCAAAGTTTTCTTTGTGACAGGCTTATGTCGCATGGCTATTTTCAGCTTATTTGAATAAAAGCAGCAGAATCAGACCAAATAAGAAGCACTCTCACTTTGATGTCACAAGGCAGCGATCAGGCTTCATTGCACAATAATGCTTAAACCCGCTTTCATCAGGCTCAGCCTCTCAAATTTAAAAGCACACAAGGAGCACAATAGTCACAGTGTGCTATGCTCCATATCACATAACACTTATTTCTGTGTATAGTAACACACCCACTCCTGCCATTAGTCATTGCATGCTACCAGTTGTCCTACATAAAATCAAAACTCTTTATTTTTGCTCAGATTTAAACAACCAGTTTGGCTAGTTTAGAAGAATCGTTAACCTATGTCACAGTTTGGAAACCAGATGTCAGATGTAATTATAGCTGCATAACTCTTTAACCATTGTACCAGCAATAAACAGTGCTTACTAAATTGTTAATAAATGGATTATAAACTGTCCATGAACATTACTTTGCAACTGAGGTTAAGAAACACTGTATTTCATCTAGTAACACTACATGGATCATTTTTAAAAATGTATGTTTTAACAAACAGTTTCTTAAAGATTAGGTAGATGGTGTTGTAGCGATGTAGATCACAAGGCAGTGAGCCCAGAGACCATGTTTCATGTCCTGTGTCACTCTCAGATTGGTTGGGCTCAGGAAAAGATTGTGATTCTGGTTAAATCAGACCCATTCTCATCATTAACCCTGCAGACTGGAAAAGGTACGTACCTACTGGTCCCTACTTAAATGTGACCCCAAAGGCTCCGTGTTGTGCACAAGGAGCCATGATTTCATATTGTTTACACCCAGTTCTGACTCTACCATCTGAATGTGGCAGGAGAAATCTACTCATCAGAGCAGGCAACATTTTTCAAATTTTCTGCTGTCCGATTTTGTTGATCTGGTACAAACTGTAGCCTCAGTTTCCTGTTCTTAGCTGACAGGAGTGGAATTCAGTGTGGTCTTCTGCTGCTGTAGTCCATCTGCTTCAAGGTTTGATGTACTGAAATTTTTACCCAGATAAGTGCTGCTCACTGGATATTTTCTCTTTCAGACCTTTTCTCTGTCAACTCTACGGATGGTTGCATGGGAAAATCCCAGTATATGAACAGTTTCCACAATACTCAGACCAGTCCTGCCACATTCACAGTCACTTAAATCACTTTTCTTTCCCATTTTGATGCTCAGTTTGAACTTTAGCACGTCGCCTTGATCATGTCCAGTGGAGTTGTTGCTGTGTGACTGGTTCATTAGATGCTTGCATTCACAAGCAGACAAGTGTATGTAAGAATTAGGAAGATCCACCTGCCACCAAAAGTGTGTCACAGTACCTGCAGCAAAGAACAGCCAGTGTGTATCTCTGAAACCACGCTGTTTCAAAACAATGTCACACTCTGACATCGTGGGAATGTGGAGAAGTTCAGCGATGATGCTTTTTTTTACTTTCAAACCAAAAAGGCACATTTGATTGAAGGTTCCATGTGAAGTTGCTTGTTTGTAGCTTTAATGAAGGAAATGACAGAATAAAAACTCATGCAAGTGCATTTATGGATTTCTTTAACTTTGTGTGGTTCTTTTCATCTTATGTGACAAAACTAATTACATTTTAAGTTAAAGAATTATACTATTAATAAAGAGCAGTAAATGGTTAATGGTAAAATAGCCATTCACTAAAGTTTAAGCAAGTATCAACTGACAATTTTTGTGCTACAAGTGTGCACAGTGTGTTACAAAAAATAACTACAAATGAATTAAAATAAATGAAAGACTAAAAAAAGGAAACTTTAATTGTTCCTGGCCAATTATTCATTTTTGATTCATTAATTCATTGATTGATTAGATGTGAACAGGAACACAGTTTACATACGTCTTAGATAAACATCTTCCAGTGCTTTATTAATTTCAGTGTGCTTGCTCTCTCTCGGTGACTTAACAATAATGCATGCTTGGTAGGTTTGATTTGTGGTTCAATTGTCATCCAGCGACTGGTTTCCCCAGGGCACCGCATGAGAGCTATCACATGCTGAGCACAATGCATAGTAAACAGTGCAGTGTGCGAACAGTCCAGGTGCTGCTCAGGCTTTTGTCAGGGTTTAAAAGGCTGCAATAAGCTAATGACATAAATGGGTTTTCCCTCATCATCTCAGTACCTTTTAATGTGTGTACATTTATTGTTTGTTTATTTTTTTTACCTATTACTTTGTGAAGAGTCATCATGCATTGAAAATATTGCTCATCATTATCCATCATCATTCGTAACCCGCTGGGGTGAGAAGAGG
The DNA here is from genome assembly GCA_015107715.1 of Tylochromis polylepis. Classification (NCBI taxonomy): domain Eukaryota; kingdom Metazoa; phylum Chordata; class Actinopteri; order Cichliformes; family Cichlidae; genus Tylochromis; species Tylochromis polylepis. The sequence goes on from VVHJ01010495.1 coordinate 26,252, forward strand.
CGAGGAAATACGACTGAAGGTTAACTGTATCAAATTGTGCTTCCCTAAAGATTGAGGGTCAGAGATATGTCACAGATATGTCACAGTGTGTGTGTGTTTGTGTAGATTATACACACACACACACACACACACACACACAAGGAAAAAAGGATCAAAGCATAAACCTTGTGAGGGGGCCTGAACACCATATCTCTGTAGAATCTGATTTGACACATAAATGAATTTTTCTTTATATATCGACTGTATTAGTTCCTGAAACAGAGGGATTCAGGTGTAATGGTCAAAAATATTTTTTTCTAACTTTAATATAACCTATCAATTACACTATTGATTATATTGTTCTAATCCTGTATCATTTCATGTGGATATGAAAAAAATAAAATCCCTGGCTACAAGAGGAAAGTAAATATTTAGTGCAAATGTGAAGCCAGTGATGGAAAAAATACATGAAAGACATTTGCTTGGTGGTTCAAATGCGTCACCAATTTGGGGCGTGTTCTTCACAACAGGATCTATATAGTGGTGTAATCTCTGCTCCCACATGCACAAAGCATCACTGCAGTCACCTGTTACACACAACAAAGTAACTTGAAGAGGTCTCATCTCTGAAAATGCAGGCTGAGGAATACAATCGCAGAGGTAATCATGGACTCATTTTGGCTGATGTTGATATTTAACTTCAAATACCAACAAGCATGTAATAAAGAAAATGAATATGAATAACTTGCAGTGATCTCTTACTGATCAGGTAAGGAGATGGTGGACTACATCACAAAGTACCTGGGCTCCATCAGGGAGAGGAGGGTCATTCCTGATGTGAAACCTGGCTACATGAGGCAGCTTCTTCCTGAGGCTGCGCCTACAGAGCCGGAGGACTGGGAGAATATTTTCAATGACATTGAGAAAGTCATCATGCCTGGGGTAAGTGTCACAGAAAACCCCAATTTGAATTCACCTTGCTTGCTCAGTTCACTGAAATCATCATGAAATACATTTATGGCAAGCGTTTTCCCATTTCTCTGCCCAGGTGGTTCACTGGCAGAGCCCTCACATGCATGCCTATTATCCCAGTCTGACTTCATGGCCCTCCATGCTTGGGGATATGCTGGCAGATGCAATCAACTGTGTTGGGTTCACTTGGGTAAGCAACGACCAAAAACACATTGGATCAATCACGTACCATCTGCTTCACTGATGTCCTATTTGGTTGCTTTTTCAGGCCTCCAGCCCAGCATGCACAGAGCTGGAAATGAATGTGATGGACTGGCTGTGTAAAGCACTGGAGCTCCCCTCTTTCTTTCTCCACCACCATCCTGACAGCAGAGGTGGAGGTATCCTGCAGGTGTGTAACATCCTAATCTGTTTGCTCTAAAGCCACGATGTTTACAGTCTTTTGAGGCCTCATTGTGTTTCTGACCTACTTGGCTCTTTCGTCAGAGTACAGTCAGTGAGAGTACATTGGTTGCTCTGCTGGCAGCCAGGAAAGACAAAATTCTGCAGCTGCGGGCCGAGCTTGACCAAGACGTGGACGACTCGGTCATAAACTCAAGACTAGTGGCCTATGCTTCGGATCAGGTAAGCTGCACAGCGGCTTCCTATCAGCCTGATAAACTGCACCGTAAAGCTGATCAGATGTTGCTTTTATAGGCTCATTCGTCAGTTGAAAAGGCAGGACTGATCTCACTGGTGAAGATCAGGTTTCTGCCCACTGATGACGAGTTGTCTCTGAGAGGAGACACTTTGAAACAAGCCATACAAGAAGACAGGGCAAGAGGACTTGTCCCCTTCCTGGTATGTGAGTTTGAAACCTCAAGGGGACATTTCTGCAGAGAATTTAAGAATCACCACATTATTTTGAATCTTGTAGCTGACACTGAGTACCGAAGATGTGCCACAATACTCACCACATTTTTAGAAGTATATACTAAAGATGTGAGGCTGCAGTATATAAAAATCAGCATTGGCAGACTGCAGCATCAGCCAATCAGTGCCTTTATTTGATTTAAAAAAAAAAATATTTTATTGCTGCATGGTAAACACAGATGCATGCAGAAACTGTTTTGCAATCTATTTTTTGATGGTGCATTCAAAGAAAATCAAATGTCTGGAAGTTGAAGTTCAGCTTCATTTCTGTTAAATCTGAAAAAGTGTCTAAATACAATTTTTTTTTAAAAACTTGGAAAAAAATATGAAAAGAAGTAGCAAAACTTTATACATCAATAATCAGGACAATACACTTCATTTTTATGGACATATCATGAGGAAACGGTGATTTTTAGCTTCAAAAGTACACAACAAACCAGTGTTGCATGTTGGATCTCATCTGACCCGTCCTGTCATTTTCAGCTGTGTTCAACTCTGGGAACTACAGGAGTGTGTGCCTTCGATAAGCTATCAGAACTGGGACCAGTCTGTGTGTCTTCAAATTTTACTTCTAAATCATATTGCAGAGTCAGACTTTAAATTTTTTTCTTTGCATACATAGGGTGAAGTTAGAAGTGAAATTTAAATCTTTCTGCAGGTGAGGAAGAGGGACTCTGGCTCCATGTTGATGCCGCGTATGCTGGCTCTGCCTACTTTTGTCCAGAGCTCCGCTGGTCAATGAAGGGCATTGAATTTGCACACTCTTTTGTTTTCAACCCTTCTAAGTGGATGATGGTCCATTTTGACTGCACAGCATTCTGGTGAGTTCGGACATTTAAGCCATATCTCAGCTCTGTCTCTACAATATCTGCAAAATTAGATCTGACTAATCTAAATTGAAGAATGCTTTTAAGCTGGTAATTTAATTAACTGTTGACCTCAGGGTAAAGGATAAATACAAGCTCCAGCAGACCTTCAGTGTTGATCCTGTTTACCTCAGACATGAAAACTCACAGGCAGCCACGGACTTTATGGTTCGTCATCATCACTTATTCACCAGTTCAAAATGTTAAAGGCTCATTTGAAGCAATAACACTACTTTTTTCTTTTGTTCAGCACTGGCAAATACCTCTCAGTCGACGCTTCCGTGCCCTGAAGCTCTGGTTTGTTCTGCGCTCCTTCGGATTGAAAAACCTCCAGGCTCATATCAGACATGTAAGTGGAATTCTTTTAAAATAGATATCAAATTTTAGACCTCCATTAAACAAAATGTATTTAATGTGAAGATCTTTTGTTTGTTTTGTTTTTTAGGGGATTGAGATGGCAAAACTCTTGGAGTCTCATATTAGGAGCAACACAAATTTTGAGGTTCCTGCTAAGAGGCACCTTGGCCTGGTGGTCTTCTGCCTGAAAGTATGCAACTTGTCCTTGTACCCGGATTGTGCAGTAAACTATAAATATGTTGACCTTATAGCCGTGTTGAGCAACACAACTTTCACCAGATAATTATTACTGACATGTGCTGAGGAGTCCCTATTAAACCTTGTTCAATGGTGGTTTTTTTATATACCTGAATGTGGTCAGCTAGTTCCCAGGTGAAATGGCAAAAATAGCAGGAAAGGGGTAAACACAGATGTGTTAGTAATGGTTTTGTGGCCTTACACAAACAACTAGGAACATTTTATTGTATCTTCTTTTTGTAGGGAGGGAACGCTTTGACCCAGGAGCTGCTGAGGAGACTGACCCGATCGGGCACCATGTACCTCATCCCTGCGGATATTTATACCAAACGCATCATCCGGTTTACGGTGACCTCACAGTACACTACTGCGGATGACATCCTCAGGGACTGGGGCATTATCTCTAAAACAGCTTCCACTCTCCTGGCTGAGAAACAGGCTTTGAATTATGCAGACCAGTCACAATCGGGGGAAGATGATGTAATAGGTGAGGAAGAATACCAAGACCCAGTCTTAGACACTGGGTCTGATGAGAAAGAGGATGCTGTTGCCAGGCTGGAAAAAGCTCAAGTGGAGTTGTGGATTGACAAGGCTTGGAATCGGTCTAGGAGACCAATGCGATCTCTTAGCTGCAACAGCGAGCCCCTGCCTTACACTTACATCGGGCCCCTGTGTGACTATGATTTTGAAACAACGCCTATAGTCAAAGATACTGCCGGTGGCCTTCCTGTGCCTTCAACAACAGGATCTGGTCCTACAATAAATATCGAGGAGATGCCTTCAAATGTTCTGGGAAAACATGTCCTGAAAAAGCTGACAAAGTTCTACAGCGTTCCCAGCTTCTGTAACCAGTGGGTGCAGTGTGGTCGGCACCAGCTCTGCTGCCCTCTGAAGGTTTCTCCAGCAGCTCAAAAGCACTTACCCTCCACCTGCAGAAGAGTGAACTGTATATCTTCCTCTCCTGTAACAAACACAGCCTCCAACCCCACGCCACTGGAAACTTCCACCACTCCTAAACTCCTCTGATGAGCCCAAAACCAAAAAGTGTACCTCACATCCACACAATATTTCACCTATTAATTGAAAAGCAGTCTACTTCAGCACACTGAACCAACAGAGTCGCCTCTTGAAAAACTGATGATCTCCAAATAACAGTGTCAGTGATATGGGATTTATTCATATAAAAATCATTAAAAAAAGAAAGTATTTCAGACTAAACGTGAGTTGAAATCGAAAGGAATGAAATGCATGCCATTGTATATTCGCATATCCACAATGTAAAGGTTGATTGTCATGAATCAATACTCATCTTTTTGAGACTGACAATAAAATAATCAATGCTGAACTCGTTTAAAGCCTGAGTCTTCTTTCTGCAATGGAGTTGAATATCTCCTGAGTCATGGGTATGTAGCCCTTATTGTCTTCCAGGTAAAATAAAGGATCCTTGATGAGAGCAGGATTAAAACCTTCCTCTGCCAGCTTCACCTTTATCTGCTTAAAGGTGCCAGTCACTACCAGTACATCCTGCCAGAGAAAAATGAAATGGCTACTGGATTATTGTTAAAATATATGCAGATAATTCTTAATGTGATCATTCTTTGAACTTTATTTACCTGTATGCGAATGAAGTGTGGTCTCGCATAGCTGGGCAAGTAGTTTTTGACATGCTGATATACAGCTTTGCCATCAAAGTCCATATTTTCTTTTAGTTTCAGTGCTGCCATTCCAATTCTTCCCTCATGTCCTAATCAGTAAAGGTCAAAGTAAAAAGAAGAAAAAAACCCTCAGAATTCTGACATTAATCCCAGAGTTGAGAGTTTTTTCTCAGTATATCAGAAATATGCGATTAATCTCAGAATTCAAGGAAAAATTCAGAATTCTGACTTTTTTCCTTAGAATTCTGGAAAAAAATATTGTTAATATTTATGAGACATACATCACAATAATCTTGTTTAATCTGAAACTATTGCTTTTATTGTCATTATTACCTGGCACCTTCACACCATAGACATTAGCCTCTTCAATAAAGTCAACTGCAAGCAGGTGATCAGCCACCTCTGTGGTTGCCACATTTTCTCCTTTCCACCTGTAACAGATATAATACAGAGTATTTGCATAACTCAGCTGCAGTGTTTCTTTTGACATGGGGGATGCACAAAACAAAGTTCCCTAAAACACAGTTAATCGAAGAGGTTTAACTAAGTTTAACTATAATGAATAAAATGCTGAAAGCAATTACATCAGACTCACCACAGTGTCTGTAATCCTGAAATATGCCCTAAATTTGAGGGTTTTACTGCTTTTTCTATAGCTTAAATCCTATTTCAAGGGAAGAAATTGGCCTTATTTTACGACTATAACCCCAGCCTGGGTTAAAGCAGTTTGTAAGCGATTTGTTAAGCATTCATCACACAAATGTCACACTAAGTTGTGACTTTAAGACAAATACTGCTCTCTGGTACTCCTTTGTCTTGACCTTTCATCCAGACTGTCAAATTCATTTAATTTGTTTCACAGACCTGAAAGTGTTTCCAATGCGGTCTTGAAAGAAGATGAATCCCTCGTCGTCAATCTTTAGAAGGTCGCCGCTGTTAAAGTACACGTCGCCCTTCTCGAACACATCTCTTAGCTTCTTCTTATCTGTCTGCTGCTTGTCCTTGGCATAGCCGCTGAAGGGTGTTCTTTTTCCAATCTTTGCCACAAGCAGACCAGTTTCTCCTGTGAGTAAAAGTAACAGTATATGTTTAAGTAGCTGCTTAAAAGTCAAAGGGCAACTTAAGAGACAGGCTTACCTCTTGGGACTTCAATACATAATCCTCTAGAGTCTCTGACTGGCTCCTCTTTTTCTGTGTCAAACCTTATGAGGGCATATTTGCATGTCATCTGAAACAGTTTAAGATAAGAACATATTGAAGAGAAAAAGCAGTTAGTCATATCATTTGCATATACTATATAGGCTGTATACACCAGCAAAATTTTGAAAAGACAAGAAAAAAGGACACCCACTACAGTCGTGTGAAAAAGAAAATTCACCCAGTCTTCACATCAAAGAATATATGTATCAAGACAAAATAAAATATATTAATCTGGTTTGGAACAGGTTTTAAAATCAAGTAAATACAACGTCAGACGAGTAACAACACACAACATGTTACACTGTCATTATCTTTTTAAGAAAGACTCAGCCAAAATGCAGAAGCAGTGTGTGGAAGAACTAAGTCCACCCTTACTGCTTCCACAGGAATTAAGAGGGTCAGGAGCAGCCAGGTGCTGCTAATTACATGCACTTGATTAATGGATTATCATGAAGTGTGAGCAACTCTATGAAAGCAGACATTTCTGCAGTTTGCTGGTCTGGAGCATTTAAGTGTGTGTTAACAGGATGCCAAGGAGGAAAGACATCAGTAGTGATCTTATAGAAGCAATTCTGGCTGCGCATCAGTCTGGGAAGGGTTACAAGGCAATTTCCCAAAAATCTGAACTCCATCATTCTGCAATGAGAAGATTATTCACAAGTGGCAAACATTCAAAAAAGTTTTCAATCTTCCCAGGAGTGGACGTTTAAGTAAAATCACCTCAAGCTCAGACTCCATGTTCAGAGCAACTACAAAAAGAAAAAGTTGGAATGGCCCAATCAAAATCCAGACCTGAACCCCACTGAAATGCTGTGGTAAGACCTTAAGAGATCGATGCATAAATGAATGCTCCCAAACCTCGACAACCTAAAATTACGTTATGAAAAAAGAGTGGACAAATGATCTTTTATTATTATTATTATTATTAACTTTAAAAATGAAAGAGGTTGTGCTTTCTTTTTCACATGGCTGTATCTACCCATCTACATCTTACTTTGTAGAGAAAATGTTCTCTGCCAATAGCTCCAACTTTCCCAGCATAGTTAAAAAAGCCAACATTCCCTTCAGTTGCTCCGTAGCATTCACGGATACCAATGTTCCCAAATCGCTCCAGGAACTCAACCCAGGTGTCTTCCCTTATTCCGTTCCCTACAGCCAGTCGGACCTTATGATCCTTGTCATTGTCTCTCTAAAAGAGAGACCAAAGGAGACATGAGAACATAAACAATGACCATAAGAAACAATGCACCTGACTGAAGCAGGTTGGTAGAAGTCATTAAAACAGTTTGAGCTTCTAATGCATATCCCCATATTGTCATTACTAAATTATGACTTTAAACTTGTGTTTACCTTTGGCGTGTTGCAGAGGTAGCGCATAATCTCGCCTATGTACTGGATGACAGTCACATTGTACCTCCTGCAGTCATTCCAAAAGTTGGAGGCAGAGAACTTGCTTCTCAAAACAACAGTGGTGCCTAAAAATGGAAAGATACAGAGTTCGGCAAATATACTGCTTCATGCTGAGAGTTCAGTGTTGTAAACTCTGCAAGGTGAACTTTAGAATTTCAAAGTACAAACAATAAAAGCAGGTGTAGTTTGAGGTCATGTATATGTTGGTTTAACTTGCAATAAATCCAGTGGAAATCTTGATTTGTGGTTTTATTTTTAGGTAATGTTTCATGTATTACCTCTTTCTATAGCTCCACAAAGTCCCATAAGAAAACCGGCACTGTGGTACAGAGGCAGATATACGTAGATAATATCATCTGAGCACACACCAGCAAAGGTCAGGACAAAAGCTGACATCCAAACCCTCTCATGGTTAATCACAGCTGCTTTTGGAAGCCCTGAAAAAGCAGATATAGTACAGTTTTATTGTCATCCTTCTTTTACTCAACCTCTGCATGATAGTTATATGAACAGATTATAAGTCAAGGCCAGATAAGCCCCTGAGGTTACCTGTGGTCCCTGATGTGTAGATGTACACCGCAGGACTCTTGATGTTAATGCTGGCCCTGAGCTGAGGGGACAGGGGCTCGTCTGACTCCATCTGAATTTTGTCAGAGAGGCTTTCGATGCCGTCCACATCACAGTGCTCACGGAGGATAAACACACGGATACCTTGCTGCTTCAAAGTGGGCAGCACCTCCTCTATTGCTCCTTGAAGGTCTGAGAGAGGAAGATAAAAAGAAAAGAGGTGCTGATCAGTCATTACAGGGTTATATACATAAATGTGGGTTTAACCCTTTATTGACCAAGTATCATACAGGCCGCCTGGACTTATTTGGTTATTTTGGCTGTAAAAAGGCCAGAAATCATACTATAAGTGAATGATTTTGCCCCTTTTTTTTCAGAATAACCTCAGCTTTCAATATCTGGCAGTCATTTTACATTATTGTATTGTTATGACAATGGATCAACAGTTTAAAGTGGAAAAAAAACAAAAAACGGACTCTGTTTTTTCAGATTTATAGTTAAGTGGAAACTGATATTCAACATGAACAAAATGTAACACAACATCAACTTTAAATATGAACTATACTAAATATGTACAAAAAGGTTTTTGAGCCTAGGCCACTCAGTTTTTTAAATATCCAGGCCTTTTGGGGGGCATTGCCACTTCTCCCACACCCGCCTCTCTGCTCCGTGCGTCATCAATTCTTATCTGTGATTGGACCATCGTTGCTCGTGCATTCTAATGATGCATCGTAAAGTTTCGTAAAGCTCGTCTTCTTATCTTTCAGTAACCGTTTGAAACGTCTCTCTAGCCCAACTAGTCGAGGAGCTACGGTAGTGCAAATCACCCATGGTAAAACCGAAGCGGAGTTGACTTTGCTGTGTTCAGACAGCAATAGCTAGTGAACGCTTTGTGCTACCGTAACACACCCAATATCCCCGTAAAGCGC